>WBNM01015614.1:46198-87192 GCA_013399055.1 Ramphastos sulfuratus | reverse complement strand
GCAGAATCCCCTCCCTGTGCTGCTGCTCTCCCTGCTCTGGCTGCAGCTCAGCACACAGCTGCCTCTGGGCTGCCAGTGACCAGTGCTGGCTCCTGGGCAGTTTGGCACCAACTGACACCCCCAAGTCCTCCTCCTCCAGGGTGCTCTGGAGTCACTCCTCAGCCAGCCTGGAGCTGTGCTTGGGGTTGTCCTGGCCCAGCTGCAGCACCTTGCCCGTGGCCTTTTGACACACTTGGCATTGCTGACACAATCTGACTCCGCTGAAGCCCAGAGGAGAGCTCCAGCAGTGCTGACATTGGTTTCCTTTCAGCAGTGACACTCACTGACATCCTCCAGGCTAGGTCACAGGTACAATGTCCTGCTTTGTGGAGCATTTTGGGTTTTAGCACTGCAAAACCAAGCTTGGGACTGGTAGATGACAGAGAAGCCACCAGCTAAGAGCCCTTTCCTCCTGCGTTCGGTGATGCCGGTTGAAGAACTGAGATGGTTTTGTGCCTCTGATGCTCACTGAAGCACTTTGTTGAGCACAGGAATGTTTTCAAGGGCCCATCCTTCACGTAGAGGTTGCCTCCTGCCCACTGAAGAGATTAATTAGTGCTGTGGAGAGGAACAGGGCTTGCTAATGGAGTTTGGTTGCTCTGCTAATTGGTGCATTGAGGGTGGACGTTTCTAAGGGATGATTTCAGAAAGATGAAAGTGTAGGGGAAGAAAAAAAGCCCTGCCAGCATCTGAGAGCTTCAGCCCTTAATCAGAAGCTCCCAGATGTTGAAGAGGGAGTTTGGGGGTGTCTCATGTCCTGTCACTTGTACAGCTGGTGGAAAGTCTCCCCAGTTCCAGCAGTTTCATCCCTGATTTGAGCAGGAGGAGCATCGTTTAGTGCAGGATTGCAGAGAGGTGCTGGATACTGCTTCAGACCTGTTCCTCCTCTTCTGTCAGGCTATTACAGACTTTGACCCATTTCTGGCAGGATCTGTGTTTCCACGATGCAGGAGCTGCACTGAAGCTCCCTTTGGGTCTTCCCTATCATTCCTGTCTCAGAATGGCTCTGTTGGAAGCAATCTCCACTAAAGCTTCACCCTTTTGGCAGAGCCAATTTGGTGTTACCTAATGGCTTGGGATGGGACCTGAGAAATAGCTGCAAGGGTTTGCTTGGCCATGGGATGATGGAATCATGGAATGGCCTAAGTTGGAAGGGACTTCAGAGTCATCTACTGCAGCCTCCCCACCATGGACAGGGATGGGTCTCAGCTGGACTTGGTTGCCCAAGGACTCATCCAACCTGGCCTTGAACACCCCCTGTGGGGGAGGCAGCCACAACCTCCCTGGGCAGCCTGTGCCAGACTCTCACCACCTTCATACTGAGGAACTTCTTCCTCAGCTCCAGCCCAACCCTGCTCTGCCTCAGCTCCAAACCATTCCCCCTCAGTTACCCCAAACACCCTCAGCAAAAGTCTCTCTGCAGCCTTCCTGCAGGACCCCTTCAGGCACTGGCAGGCAGCTCTGAGGTGCCCCTGGAGCCTTCTCTCCAGGCTGCACACCCCCAGCTCCCTCAGCCTGTGCTCACAGCAGAGCTGCTCCAGCCCTGGGATCAGCTCTGTGTCCTTCTTGTGCTGGGAACAGCAGAACTGGAGGCAGGATTGGAGGTGAGGTCTGAGCAGAGCAGGGCCAAGGGGCACAATCCCCTCTCCTGCCCTGCTGCCCACAGTCCTCTTGCTGCAGCCAGCACACAGCTGCCTGCTGGGCTGCAGGAGGGCACTGCTGGCTCCTGGGGAGCTGCTCAGCACCCAGCACCCCCAAGTCTCTTTTTTCAGGGCTGCTCTCAACCCGCTTAGCACCCAGCCTGGATTTGTGCCTGGGCCTGACCCAACCCAGCTGCAGACCCTTGCCCTGTGACTTGTTGAACCTTGAAGAGCACTTTGCTGTGAGGTCTCAGTTAGGTGGTTTCTGGCTTTCAGGAGGCCCTTTTGGTCAGTCAGGTTCAGTTCTATAGCACTTAAGCATCCGGAGCCTTGTTGCTGAGTGTAGGCTGTAGTGATCTCATATCTGTTTGGGGCAATCTGCCCTAGAGGAACGTGTTTGGTGTCCCCACATTCCCTCTGCCCAGCCCAGGTGGCTGTGTTGGGTCAGAAGGAGTCCTCACAGTGCTGGGAGTTGCTGTTGGTCGTTGGTGTTGCTGTCGGCAGGGCTGGCGTTGCGAGAGGAGCCTGTAAAAGGGGACATAACAAGCAATGTTTTTGTCCTAGTTGTTGAATGTTGGACCGAGGAGATCCCAGCCAGGCCAGAGGAGAGAGCCCAGGAAGATCATCACTGTGTGTGTGAAGGAGGATGTGCACCTGAAGAAAGCAGAGAATGCCTGGAAGCCAAGCCTCAAGAGGGAAAACCAAACGGAGGACCCCGAGAACGTCAAAACTCAGGTGAGAGCTCTTGGAGGAGTGTCCTGGGGCAGAGGGAGGGTGAAAACCTTCCTGTGCTGTTGTGTAAGAGAGGAGAAAAGGGCAACCAAGTCAGCCTGAAGCACTGCCTTCCCCCAGCCCCATGATGTCTGGGAGTCTGTTCTTGCCCTGCAGTGTAAATGGCAGTGCTGGGCGTGAGCTGGGGCTGAGCAGGGACATCACTCTCCTGCCCCCTCTCCATGAGTGGCTCTGGTCCTGCTTCACTGGGCTGTTCCTGTCTCCATGCTGAAGCAAACAACCTCAGGCTTGAGCAGAGAAGTTGTTTTTCATCCCCTTTTAGCCTGAATTTGTGCTCTGGACCTCAGCAGCACTGTGGTGCCTCTGGCAGGTCCCCTCCGTTTGTCCTGCCCAGCCTCACAGTGCTGTCCCTGAAACTTTCTCTGGGTCCTCCTTCCTGTTCTGTCCTCCATGGGCAGCCACACAGGGTGGAGATGTTTGCCTGCTGGTCAAACTTGTGATGTGTAGAGTGAGTTGGGATGGTCTTGGAAGACACTGGAGTTCAATATCAGGACTGATGGCAGCATTGTTGGCTTAGTGATCATTCTGCATAGGCAAAAAGGGGCTTCAAGTGATCTTGGAGAAGCTGATCACCTTGGTTGAGAGGTCACTCCCTCTTCGTTTATACCTCCTGGCTAAGTTGATGTCAAGAAGAACATTTCAGTGGGTGGCAGCCAAGGCTTTTCCAAAACCCTGCTCCACAGCTTGGTCTTTGGTAGCCTGTAGCTGAGTTAGAACTAGAGCTGGATGGGGCACAGATGTGTGTCCATGTGTGACTCAACTTCCTAGACCATCAGCTTGCTTGGGCCATCTGTGGGTAGCCAGGGCAGGGAGGGGATTCTGCTGTGCTCTGCTGGGACCAGCTCTGGAGTCCCCTGCACAGCATAGACCTGTTGGAGCAGGGCCAGAGGAGGCCACAGCAGTGCTGGCAGGGGTGGAAGCCCTCTGCTGTGAGACCAGGCTGGCATAGTTGGGGTTGGAGAAGAGAAGGTTCCAGGGAGATCTTCTGGTGGCCTTGCAGTGCTTGAAGGGGACAATCAGAAAGCTGGGGACAGGCTTTTTCTCAGGGCCTGTTGTGACAGGCCAGGGGATGATGGCTTGGAACTGAAAGAGAGAGATTGAGAGTGGAGAGAAGGGAGAAATGTTTGCCCCTGAGGGTGGTGAGAGCCTGGCCCAGGCTGCCCAGAGAGGTGGGAGCTGCCCCATGCCTGAAAGCATTCCAGTGAGGTTGTTTGTGGCTCTGAGCAACCTGCTCTGGTTGCAGATGTCCCTGCTGAGAGCAGGGGATTGGATGAGCTCTAAAGGTCCGTTCCAACCCAAACCCCACTCTGTGATCTTCTCCATTCACCCTTAAGATTGATCCCAGGTCATTCCTGCAAGCCACCTGTTGGATTGGTTGCAACTCATCACCAGTTTCCATGTCCCACAGGAGCTGTTCCGCAAGGTACGAAGCATCTTGAACAAGCTGACCCCCCAGATGTTCAACCAGCTGATGAAACAGGTGACAGATCTGACAGTGGATACTGAAGAGAGGCTGAAAGGAGTCATTGACCTGGTCTTTGAGAAGGCCATCAACGAGCCCAGCTTCTCGGTGGCCTACGCCAACATGTGCAGGTGTCTCGTCACGGTAAGGCTCACTTGAGGCCAGGGGCACATTCCTCTGCTCCATATCCCCATGCTGACTGGAGGTGGGGACAGCAGAGCTCAGGGTTAGTTTCTGAATGGAAGAATTCATGTAGGTGCTGGCTGGCTGCTTCTGCACTCATCAGACATGCTGGCAGGCAGAGGGAGGTGTGGGGGTGTGTGGGGGTGAGCAGGCTCTGCCTCCTTGGGAGGTGCCAGGAGTCACGTTTTGAAATGGCCACTGCAGTGTCTCCTTTCAAAGGGGAGCCCAAGGTGCTGAGCAAGCTGTGGGCAGCTGGGCTTCAGGTGGTGAATCTGGGACAAAATAATCACCTCCATCCCTCATCCCTCTCTGCCTCATCCCCCATAAGCTGTAAGGAAGCAGCACAGCATCAGAGCCCTCAGCACACAGCCAGAGTGGTTTGAGCAGCTTTTACACTTTGTGAGGAATGCTGTGACTGGAGGTGTGGGGCTAGAGGCCATGACTGGAGCTGTCACCTGTCTCCAGGCCAAGGAGATGTCAGCCAAGTTTTCAGGGTGGCTTCACACATGAAATATAAAACTCTGCTGGAAATGGGGATGTGATGTGGAGCTGCTGTAGCATTGCAGGTTTGTGATGCTGGATATGCCCAGTAAACTGTTAACAGTTGGCTTCCAGGAGCCTCATCCCCTGTGCAGCTCAGCCCTGTGCCTGCTGAGGTTTTCCAGTCCAGCAGGCAGCTGTGTGCTGGCTGCAGCCAGAGGAGTGTGGGCAGCAGGGCAGGAGAGGGCATTGTGCCCCTTGGCTCTGCTCAGACCTCACCTCCAATCCTGCCTCCAGTTCTGCTGTCCCCAGCACAAGAAGGACACAGAGCTGTGGAGTGAGGCCAGAGGAGGCCACAGAGGTGATGCCAGGGCTGGAGCAGCTCTGCTGTGAGCACAGGCTGAGGGAGCTGGGGGTGTGCAGCCTGCAGAGGAGAAGGCTCCAGGGGCACCTCAGAGCTGCCTGCCAGTGCCTGAAGGGATCCTGCAGGAAGGTTGCAGAGAGACTTTTGCTGAGGGGGTCTGGAGACAGGCCAAGGGGGAATGGTTTGGAGCTGAGGCAGAGCAGGATTGGACTGGAGCTGAGGAAGAAGTTCTTTAGTGTGAGGGTGGTGAGAGTGTGGCACAGGCTGCCCAGGGAGGCTGTGGCTGCCTCCTCCCTGGGGGAGTTCCAGGCCAGGTTGCATGAGGCCTTGAGCAGCTGAGTCTAGTTGAGAGGTATCCCTGTCCATGGTGGGGAGGCTGCAGTAGATGACTCTGAGGTCCCTCCCAGCCTGAGCAGCTCTGTGCTTGCCCCTGTGCAGCTGAAGGTGCCCATGGCAGACAAACCTGGCAGCACTGTCAACTTCCGCAAGCTGCTGCTGAATCGCTGCCAGAAGGAGTTTGAGAAGGACAAGGCTGACGACGACGTCTTTGAGAAGAAGCAGAAAGAGCTTGAAACTGCTACCACTGTAAGTGCCTTTTTCCCCCCCCAGAAATCCTCAGAGCTCCCTCTGGACTGATCCCTTTTGAAGGTGGCAGTGGAGCCGGGCTAGGGGGAGGAGGGGATTTGGGATCTGCGAGTTTGACTCCTTCACTGCAGCCGAGCACAAGAACAGAGCCTTTGCCTCGGCGAGCAGGTTCATTCCTGCCTCCTCCTGCTTTGGAGGAGAAAGAGTAAAGAGGGATAGCAGCAGCAGCCCCCAGCCCTGGAGGTGTCTGTGTGTGAAGAGCTCTCTGCCCTCCGGCCTGGGTTGGCAGAGCTGTGGTTGTGTCGCAGCCCGAGGAGCAGACGCGGCTCCACGACGAGCTGGAGGAGGCCAAGGACAAGGCTCGGCGCAGATCCATCGGCAACATCAAATTCATTGGGGAGCTCTTCAAGCTGAAGATGCTGACAGAGGCCATCATGCACGACTGTGTGGTGAAGCTGCTGAAGAACCACGACGAGGAGTCCCTCGAGTGCCTTTGCCGCCTGCTGACCACCATCGGCAAGGACCTGGACTTTGAGAAGGCAAAGGTAGGGCAGGACTGGGAGTGAGGCTTGCAGGGCAGGGAGGAGTGCCTGGGGGTGGGGTGAGGTTTGGTTCTTCTGCAGGAATTATTCAGCCTGAGTCAGATGTGGAACTGCTGGAGCAGCTCCAGAGTGATCAGCAGCACAGGGAGGGGTTTCTGCCCCTCTGCTCAGACCCCACCTGCAGCACTACCTCCAGTTCTGGGGCCTCCAGCACAAGAAGGACCTGGAGCTGCTGGACAGGGTCCAGAGGAGGCCAGAAAGATGATCAGAGGGCTGGAGAAGCTGCCCTGTGGGGACAGGCTGGGAGAGCTGAGGCGGTTCAGCTTGGAGAAGAGTAGGCTCCAGGGAGGCCTTAGAGCAGCCTTCCAGTACCTGAAGGGGCTGCAGGAGAGCTGGGGAGGGACTTATACCCCGTGAGTGTGTAGGAGGAGCACTGCACACCCCATGAGCTTCTCCTGGCACAGCCAATTCCGCTCCTCCACAAAGCCAGGCCTGGGGTGAGAAGGGGCTGGAGGCTTCTGCCAGCACTCAGTCAGCTCTGGAAACAAGCTGAGCTAATTGTTTTCAGCTGCCTCAGGAAGGGAGTTCCCTGGATTGCAGGGATCATGGTGGATCAATCCTGATCCTTCTGGGCAAAGAACTTCCCAGGCTGCTTTGCAGCACATTGCCCAAAGCTGCCCAGCAAACACAGCAGCGCGTGGGGGACAGCCACAGGGCCGGAAAGGGCCAGAAGCAGGGATGGGATTTCTCCTAGGAAGAAAACAGGGAGCAGTAGCTGAGGTCATGCTGGATGAGCCTGGGATGTTTTGAGCTTTGGGAGCATGGAAACACCCTAAGAGCCCAAGGGTTTGGGTGCACTGCTTGGTTCTGCAAGCCGCAGCCGTGGCACCGCGCAGCACGGAGGGTGCACGCAGCAGGGGGGTCCTGGTGCCCGCTGTGGGAAGCTGCCAGTGTGCCAGCTTGGGGATTTATTCCCATCATGAATGTGTGAGAACCCAGAGTTCATCTTCAGTTAATGGGGCAGATGTTTTATGGTGTGTTTTTATTGAAGCTGAAGTGTTAGTGATAGTTGTAATTAAAGCTCCTGGAGCCAATCCATGTCAAATGTTTTCCCTGTTGCTCCTAACCTTGGAAACATTTACTTGGAGCTGAAACTTTTCCAAGGCAAGTCCAGCACCAAATCTGAAAAGGGATTTTTCTTGTTGATTGAAGAGGTTAACTCATTTTTTAGCAAAGGAAGTGGGAAACATTTTATAAAGCTGCTCTGCAACTCCCCATTTCAGACAGCCAGAGCCATTATATGGGGGGAAAAAAAGCTTCATGGAGCCTGGAAAGTTCAAGTCAGACCTCATGGAGACTTCTGATGGCACCACTGCATGTCTTGGTGCAGACTGCTTTGGATTCCATCACATCATGACACCCTGGAGCTGGTGAAGGCCAGGCTGGATGAGGCCTTCAGCAACCTGTGCTAGTGGAAGGTGTCCCTGCCCATGGCAGAGGGCTGTNCTGCTGGCCACACTGCTCCTGATCCAGGCCAGGATGCCCTTGGCTCTTCTGGGCACATCTTGTGAGAAGGAGCTTGTGAGACCTCACACACTAAGCCCCAGAGCTAAGCCCCTTAGCTTCCTGCCCTCACTCCTTTGCCCTGAGCCCAGCTAGGACAGTTCAGGGAGGGAAAGCATCAAGCCCACCAGTGCAGGGTTGCTTTGATGCCCAGTTAGTTTCCTGGGCCAGCTCTTTGGGGCCAAGGTCAGCCCAGGGAGGGCTTCATTTCCTCCTGAGACATTGTTCTTGGTGGTGGTGGAGATGATGCTGGGTTGTGGAGGTGATGGTGGTGGATAGTAGAGATGATGGTGGTGGTGGAGATGATGGTTGTTGGTGGTGTTGATGGTTGGTGATGGTGGTGCTGATGCTGCTGTTTCTCTTGGTGCTGGTGGGTGTTGGTGGTGCTGATGCAGCTGTTTCTCTTGGTGCTGGTGGTTTTGGTGGTGCTGATGCTGCTGTTTCTCTCGGTGCTGGTGGTTGTTGGTGGTGCTGATGCTGCTGTTTCTCTTGTGTTGGTGGTGGTGCTGATGCTGCTGTTTCTCTTGGTGGTGGTGCTGATGGGTGTTGGTGGTGCTGATGCTGCTGTTTCTCTGGCACAGCCTCGCATGGATCAGTATTTTAATCAGATGGAGAAGATTGTGAAGGAGAGGAAAACCTCCTCGAGGATTCGCTTCATGCTCCAGGATGTTATAGACCTAAGGCTGGTAGGTACCAACTCAGGTAAGTAGAAGAGCATCTTCCTTCTGCTGGCTGGGCTGGGGGAGTCCTCACACCAGGTGAAGGATTTCCATGCCTCCAGCAGAAGTGGGGGGTCAGGGGCAGATCTGCTGCCCTTACCCTGGTAGCTGCAGCTGGCCCTCACGAGGGGCAGTGTTGGTAGGCAGGTGAGCTGCTCCTGTCAGGTTCTGCTCCATGTTAGGGAGGTGCTCACACTGCCTTCTCCTGCCACTGGCCCAGCCCCACTGCAGCAGAACCAGCTGAGCTCTTTGCACAGGAGAGCTTTTCTGGGTGGTTTTCCCCACAGCATCCCCAGTGCTTGTCTGTGTCAGTCACAGCTCTGCTGCCTTCCTTTCTGCCTGCTCTGGGGGTAGCTGCTTCAAAGGGCTGCAGCTCCTCTCCTGTGAGGATAGGCTGAGAAAGTTGGGGATAGAATCATAGAATCAAGCAGGTTGGAAGAGAGCTCCAAGCTCAGCCAGCCCAACCTAGCACCCAGCCCTACCCAATCAACCAGACCATGGCACCAAGTGCCCCATCCAGGCTTTGCTTCAACACCTCCAGGGATGGGCACTCCACCACCTCCCTGGGCAGCCCATTCCAGTGCCAATCACTCTCTCTGTCAAGAACTTCCTTCTAACATCCAGCCTGAACCTGCCCTGGCACAGCTTGAGGCTGTGTCCCCTTGTTCTGTTGCTGATTGCCTGGCAGCAGAGCCCAACCCCACCTGGCTACAACCTCCTTTCAGGATGCTCAGTTTGGAGAAGGCTCTGAGGAGACCTTCTTGTGGCCTTCCAGTATCTGAAGGGGGCTACAAGAAAGCTGGGGAGGGAATTTTTAGAATGTCAGGTAGTGATAGGACTGGGGGAGATGGATCCAAGCTGGAGGAGGGGAGATTTAGATTAAACCTTAGGAAGAAGTTCTTCACCATGAGAGTGGTGAGAGCCTGGAATGGGTTGCCCAGGGAGGTGGTGGAAACCTCATTCCTGGAGGTGTTTAAGGCCAGGCTGGATGTGGCTCTGGGCAACCTGATCTAGTGTGAGATGTCTCTGCCCATGGCAGAGGGATTGGAACTGGATGATCCTTGAAGTCTCTTCCAGCCCTGACAACTCTATGGTTGCTGCAGCAGGTGGGACTGGAGTGCTGTGAGGTGTGAACCCCACTGGTGAGGGGGAGCAGTTGGTGTGGCTTTCAAAACCATGAGGGCTCCTGTTCATGGCAGTGTGGCTCTCATCAGAAGATGGTCCTGTTGGCACCACCAGGTGTCTGCTGGTTAGTTGCTGCCATTCCAGTGCAGGCAAAAGCAAATGGAGTCTGTACTCCAGCAGGAAGTGATGGTGCTGGTCTAGAAGTCAGTAGCCTGATGTGGACAACTGTACACATGGTGCAGACAGGGACCTGCCCATGTCAGGGTTTGGTGGTGCCCTGGCAGTGCCGGGTTAAGGGTTGGACTTGATCCAAAGATCTCTTCCAACCTAAACCATTCTGTGCTGTGACCAAGCAGTGTTCTGAAGGCACCACAGCTGGAGGCCTGTGCTGTGCAGGGAGGCTCTGCATGCTGGGTTTGAAGGTGTGACTGCAGCCTGCACAAACCTTCCCCAGCAGCTTTAATTTCACCCATGGAGGTGCTGGTCACAGCCTGGCTTTAGCCACCAGGCAGCGCTGGGCTGAAGTTTCAGTTGCCTCTCTGCTTTGGGGTTGTGTGGAGCTGAAGGCACCATTTTGACTGCAGGATAGGCAAAGAAAATCACCCCAGAAGCTGCAGTGAGGCTGCAGCAGGCCCAGAAGCAGGCTGCTTATTCTGGGCTGGCTGGGTCTGAGCAGGCTGAACAGACACATCAAGCAGTGGGGATGGTTTGTGGAGAGGCAGCTCCACCTCTCTCTGCAGGATTCCTGCCTGAGCCATCCCCGGGTGGCAGAGCCTCAGCTCCAGCTGCACTGCAGTCTCTTCTCACTGCTTTAGTTTCAGGGTCTCAGGTGCCTGAGGAAGAGCTCCAGCAAAGTGTCAGTGACAGATGGAGAGAGAGCCACAGCAGCCTCCCTCTGCTCCTGATCTTCCCTCAGAACCTAGAGACTGGAAACTGAGAATGTGCAGGGTGCTGAGGGTTAAAAAGCCTCTGCACTGCAGCCTCCATTCTCCACTGAACCTATACCAGGATATACAGCTTGGACTGGCACAATGTGTGCCAGGCTGCAGCCAGGGGAGTGTGGGCAGCAGGGCAGGAGAGGGCATTGTGCCCCTTGGATCCTGCAGGAAGGCTGCAGAGAGACTTTTGCTGAGGATGTCTGAGACAGGCCAAGGGGGAATGGTTTGGAGCTGAGGCAGAGCAGGATTGGACTGGAGCTGAGGAAGAAGTTCTTCATTGTGAGGGTGGTGAGCTCTGGAACAGGCTGCCCAAGGAGGTCGTGGCTGCCTCCTGCCTGGGGATGTTCCAGCCCAGGTTGAATGAGGCATTGAGCAGCTGAGTCTAGTTGAGAGGTGTCTGTGCCCATGGCAGGGACTTGGATTCAATGAGCTCTGAGGTCCCTCCCAGCCTGAGCCATTCTGGCATTCTCTGACCTGTGGTGCTGCTACAGCCACAGCACCCCAAAATCTTTCCTGGCCCCTCTGACACCTTACCAAGGGGGAGGCTCAGGATTCATTCCTGGTGTTGCAAGTCCCCCACTGGCAGTGTTGTCCTGGGGTATCTCTGAGCACATCTTTGCTTCCTTCCTAGTGCAACTGGGTGTCAAGGAGAGCAGACCAGGGCCCCAAGACCATCGAGCAGATTCATAAAGAAGCCAAGATTGAAGAGCAAGAAGAACAGAGGAAGGTCCAACAACTCATGACCAAAGAGAAGAGGAGACCAGGTAAAGCAAAAGCCCAGCTGGCTGCTCCTCTCCCTGCCTGCACAGCAGGAGCCACAGAGGGGATCCCACATGAAAGAAGAAAGTTGGGGGGTTTGAGGAGAGGGAACTGGGACCTGATTCTGGCTTGATGGTGGAGAAAAGGAGCAGGCTTTTGCCATGGCCTGGCTCTGGGGATTGATGGAGAACAAATCCCTGGGGTAGAAATAAACAACCACAGGCCTAGGGTGCTGAAGTTTCACATGGATGGAAAACAGCTTTGGGTTTGTGATGGGCTGGCAGAAACCTGTCAGAGGTTACCTCAAGCCAGGTTTGCCATCCCCTCCTCCTTTGATTTCAGGAGGATCTGATCTGATTTCAAGGGGTACTGCTTTGTCTGTAGCTGCTGAAGTTGTGAGGTGGTAACTCAGAAGGAAAAAGTGCCTCAGCATTACCTTAAACTGGTACCAACCCTTCAGCCTGTGGCACTACCTGAGTGCCTGGGAAAATGAAGCCTGGGATGGAGAGAGGCAGGGAGAAAATCCTGTTTGGAGTTCTTTAATCCTAAGGATTATCAAATGAAAGTGCTGTGAAAACAAAGGCATAAAGAAAACACACCTGGGCTTTGGCTTGGTTGTCCTCAAACTGACCTCAGGAGAAGGGGAGAAACTTGGCACTGAGTGGTTCTGGACCAGCCCAGCACTGCTGAAAGCTGTGCCACAGGGGTGGCTTTGAGTTGGCAGAGGCACTTTGTCTGCACCTCCTGGGAGCAAGCAGAGTGTGCTGCTGTGTCCACATCACCAGAACAGCACTGGGAAATCCAACCAGGAGGAACCACCAAGTGAGGTCTCTTCTGGCAAGGTTGTTCTGGAAGGCTGAAGTCAGGCAGGGTGGTGGTGTCTGCCTGCTCTGAAGGAACACTCCCTGGAGAAGGACCTGGGAGTGCTGGTGGGCAGTCACTTATCCACAGGGCAGCAATGCAGCCTCGTGGCCAGGAGGGCTGGTGGCCTCCTGGGGAGCATTGAAGAGTGTGGCCAGCAGCTCAAGGGAGGTTCTCCTCACCCCCTACTCTGCCCAAGTGAGACCTGCAGGACTGGGTCCAGTTCTGGGCTCTCAAAGACAGGCAGAGAACTGCTGGGGAGAGTGCAGTGGAGGCTGTGAGGATGATGAAGGGACTGGGACATCTGTGTGATGAGGAAAGGCTGAGAGCCCTGGGGCTGGCTGGAGGAGCCTGGAGGAGAGAAGGCTGGGAAGGGATCTGATCAGTGTTTCAGGGTGTGGGTGTCAAGAGCCTGGGGCCAGACTCCTTCAGTGGTGCCCAGTGCTAGGGTGGGGGCAGCAGACACAAACTGGAACCCAGGAGGAGAAACTTGTTTGGTGTGAGGGTGCTGGAGGCCTGCAGCAGGCTACCCAAAGAGGTTGTGGAGTCTCCTTCTCGGGAGAGGTTCCAACCCCCCCTGGGCATTGTGCTCCTGGGCAAGCTGCTGTGGCTGCCCTGCTGGAGCAGGAGGTTGCACTGGAAGGTCTCCAGAGCTTCCTCTACTGCTCTGTGGTTCCATGACACACCCCAAAAGACAGGAGTCCTGCACAGAGCCATGCTGAGGCTTAGCAGAACTGTCCCTCTGTGCTCCTCCTCCTGCAGAGCTCAGAGGTGATGGGGCTGGGGTGCAGCTGGGCAGAGGCTGAGCTGAGGCTTTGTGCTTGTCCCTGGCAGGTGTCCAGCGGGTGGATGAAGGTGGCTGGAACACTGTGCAGGGGGCAAAGAACAGCAGAGTGCTGGACCCCACCAAGTTCCTTAAAATCACCAAGGTAGGTGCCAGCACTGCAGCACAAGTGTCAAGGTCTTGCCTAACTGCATCTGCCTGGCTAGGAAAGACCATTCTGGACTGTGCAGCTCAAACCCTGGGCTCTGAGGGCATTTAAAATGCCCACAGTTAATGGTGGGCAGAAATAAAGCACAAGGGAAGCCTGCTGGCCTCTGCAGGCTCCTGTTCTGCTGGCTCTGAGGCAGGGGAGCCTGCCTGCACTTGGCTTTTCCTTGGGTTTCTGGTGTCCAGTGAGGGACCCAGAAGAGTTCTTGGGGGAAAATCTGCATTGTATTGAGTGGTGGAAAGAGAAACTGAGCTGGGGGGGAGCAATGCAGCACATCCCCACCAGCCTGCAGCACATCATCCCCACCAGCCTGCAGCACATCATCCCCACCAGCCTGCAGCACATCATCCCCACCAGCCTGCAGCTTTGAAGTACCAAGAGATACTCAACTTCTTCCTCCTTACTCAGCTCCAGGGCTCCCAGTAAAAGCAGGCTCCTGATCACTGTGAAGATCTTCCCCTGGCACTTTGGAGGAGGCTCTTTGTGGTGCATCCCCTGTGTCTGATTTTTGTTTTCCAAAGATGTGTCAAAACTCTTTTTGGTGTTCACAAGCCAGGGATTGTTGCCCTAGAATGCCCCATTTGTAATGAAGATGTCCAGGGGTACCTTAGAGCTGCCTGCCAGTGCCTGAAGGGGTCCTGCAGGAAGGCTGCAGAGAGACTTTTGCTGAGGGTGTCTGGAGACAGGCNGAGAGTGCAGTGGAGGCTGTGAGGATGATGAAGGGACTGGGACATCTGTGTGATGAGGAAAGGCTGAGAGCCCTGGGGCTGGCTGGAGGAGCCTGGAGGAGAGAAGGCTGGGAAGGGATCTGATCAGTGTTTCAGGGTGTGGGTGTCAAGAGCCTGGGGCCAGACTCCTTCAGTGGTGCCCAGTGCTAGGGTGGGGGCAGCAGACACAAACTGGAACCCAGGAGGAGAAACTTGTTTGGTGTGAGGGTGCTGGAGGCCTGCAGCAGGCTACCCAAAGAGGTTGTGGAGTCTCCTTCTCTGGAGAGGTTCCAACCCCCCCTGGGCATTGTGCTCCTGGGCAAGCTGCTGTGGCTGCCCTGCTGGAGCAGGAGGTTGCACTGGAAGGTCTCCAGAGCTTCCTCTACTGCTCTGTGGTTCCATGACACACCCCAAAAGACAGGAGTCCTGCACAGAGCCATGCTGAGGCTTAGCAGAACTGTCCCTCTGTGCTCCTCCTCCTGCAGAGCTCAGAGGTGATGGGGCTGGGGTGCAGCTGGGCAGAGGCTGAGCTGAGGCTTTGTGCTTGTCCCTGGCAGGTGTCCAGCGGGTGGATGAAGGTGGCTGGAACACTGTGCAGGGGGCAAAGAACAGCAGAGTGCTGGACCCCACCAAGTTCCTTAAAATCACCAAGGTAGGTGCCAGCACTGCAGCACAAGTGTCAAGGTCTTGCCTAACTGCATCTGCCTGGCTAGGAAAGACCATTCTGGACTGTGCAGCTCAAACCCTGGGCTCTGAGGGCATTTAAAATGCCCACAGTTAATGGTGGGCAGAAATAAAGCACAAGGGAAGCCTGCTGGCCTCTGCAGGCTCCTGTTCTGCTGGCTCTGAGGCAGGGGAGCCTGCCTGCACTTGGCTTTTCCTTGGGTTTCTGGTGTCCAGTGAGGGACCCAGAAGAGTTCTTGGGGGAAAATCTGCATTGTATTGAGTGGTGGAAAGAGAAACTGAGCTGGGGGGGAGCAATGCAGCACATCCCCACCAGCCTGCAGCACATCATCCCCACCAGCCTGCAGCACATCATCCCCACCAGCCTGCAGCTTTGAAGTACCAAGAGATACTCAACTTCTTCCTCCTTACTCAGCTCCAGGGCTCCCAGTAAAAGCAGGCTCCTGATCACTGTGAAGATCTTCCCCTGGCACTTTGGAGGAGGCTCTTTGTGGTGCATCCCCTGTGTCTGATTTTTGTTTTCCAAAGATGTGTCAAAACTCTTTTTGGTGTTCACAAGCCAGGGATTGTTGCCCTAGAATGCCCCATTTGTAATGAAGATGTCCAGGGGTACCTTAGAGCTGCCTGCCAGTGCCTGAAGGGGTCCTGCAGGAAGGCTGCAGAGAGACTTTTGCTGAGGGTGTCTGGAGACAGGCCAAGGTGGGGTGGTTTGGAGCTGAGGCAGAGCAGGGTTAGACTGAAGCTGAGGCAGAAGCTCTTCAGTGTAAGGCTGGTGAGAGCCTGGCACAGACTGCCCAGGGAGGCTGTGGCTGCCTCCTCCTTGGGGATGTTCCAGGCCAGGTTGCATGAGGCCTTGAGCAGCTGAGTCTAGTTGAGAGCTGTCCCTGCCCATGGTGGGAGGGGTTGGAGTAGATGAGCTCTGAGGTCCCTTCCAACCTGAGCCATTCTATGATCTATGTCCCCATGTCATAGTGTGTCCTGATGTGTTTTACAGCCCACAATAGATGAGAAGATTCAGCTTGTGCCTAAAGCCCAGTTGGGCAGCTGGGGAAAGGGCAGCAGTGGTGGAGCCAAGGCGAGTGAGATGGGTAAGTCCAGGTGGTCCTCATCCTCTGCTACAGCCACCCTGGCCAGGAGGCTTCAAGAAATGGCCTCCAGTTGCACCAGAGGAGGGTTAGGTTGGACGTTAGGAATAATTTCTTTCCTGCAAGAGTGGTCAGGCACTGGAACAGGCTGCCCTGGGAGGTGGTGGAGTCCCCATCCCTGGAGGTGTTCAAGAATCACCTGGGCATGCTGTAGTGGGCATGGTGGTGCTGGGTCAGGGGTTGGACTGAGTGATCTTAGAGGCTTTTCCACCCTTAATGGGGATGATCTGCTCTTTGATTCTAAGAGCAGATGTGGGTGGGAAATGCTCCTCTCACTCTGGGGTTAGAGTGGGGCAGGGGCAGCCCTTTCCCTTCAGTTCTTCCCCTGTCACCCTGCAGACACCAGTTGCTGGAATGAGTTGGTGATGCCCACCCAGGTGGGTGCCAGCAGCTGCTGACTTTGCTGTCACTCTTCTCTGTTGTCTTTGCCACCTACCAGACTCCCTACGACCAAGTGCCACTAGCCTGAACAGATTCTCTGCACTGCAGCCCCCAGTCTCATCTGTATCTGCCTCATCTGCATCCTCAGAACTAGATTCTCGCAGGGCCTTAACTAGGTAAGCTCTGGGCTCACAGCCACATCCCCTGCCCCAGGACTGCCTGGGGCTGCCCTCCCCACGGCTACTGGGAGCCAGCTTAAGCCACCTGCATCTTTCATAATGTCAGAAGGGAGACAGGCAGTGTCCACAGGGGGTGATGGGGACAGGTTACTGCTGGGGACATTCCCACTGGAGTCCAGGAGGAAATAGTTCCCTGTGAGAACAGTTGGAGATGGGATTTGTCTCCCAAGGAAGTGGTGGAGTCCCCTGCACTGGGCAGTTTTAAGGCTCAGCATGCCAGGCTGCTGGGCCAGCTCACTGCAACCTCACCATCACTGGAAAGGTTGGAGCAGATCATCCCTGGGGTCCCCTCCAAGCTGGCATTCTGGGGGGTTTAAAGCCATTACAGTTGCCCAGGGAGGCCGTGTATGCCCTGAAGGTGTTCAAAGCCAGGCTGGATGAGGCTTTGAGCACCCTGTGCTGGTGGGAGGTATCCCCGGGCATGGCAGGAGGCTGGAACTGGCTGAGCTTTAAGGTCCCTACAACCCATTCTGTGAATCCAAGAAATCCACTCCCTGGGCATTTCTCTGACCCTCAGGTGGATTTTGCTGCTGCTCTGTGTAGCCACAACTCCAAAAAGCCAAGCCAGCCATCCTGCTGGCTCTGAGTGCTGCTTTTATCCCCTGCCAGCCCCTGCAGTCTCCTTTCTGAGGTGCCTGTGTGGCAGGCAGGGGCTGCCTGTGCCAACACCTCAGGCCCTTGCGTTCTCGTTCCGCAGTCGCGGGAGCACAGGCAGGGAGAAGAACGACAAACCCCTGCCACCTTCCCTCACCCGTCCCAACACCTTCCTCCGGGGCAGCAGCAATAAGGAACTGCTGCTGGACAATCAGGCACAGGAGGAGCAGCGCAGGGAGATGCTGGAGACCGTGAAGCAGTTAACAGGCGGCATGGAGGTGGAGAGGAACAGCACAGAAGCAGAGAGGAGCAGAGCCAAGGAGCCTGGTGAGCGGCGCTGCCCTGCTCGGGGGAGCCTTGCTGGCTGTGAGCAGGAACCGGGGGGCACATCTCAGAGGCAGGGACAGGGACAGGTTGCTGTGCAGCCCTGTGAGCGTTTGGCCTGTGGTGGTGCACTGGGGGAGCTTGGGGGAGCTGGGAGCTGCCTCCCAGAGGTTCGGAGCACAGCTGATCCGCGCAGCCCCTGGCATCGGCTCCTCACCAGCTCCTCCTTAGGATTCAGCAGCGTTGAAAGGCTGCAGAGAGCAGCAAGGCAGCACTGCACTCCTGCCTGCTCACATCCTGGCACTGCTGCTGCTGGTTTTTGGGTTCAGAGTGCCCAAAAGAAGGGCCTGTGGGCATAGGATGAGGGCAGTGGTTTGGAACTGGAGCAGAGCAGAGTTAGGTTGGATGCTAGAAGGAAGTTCTGCACAGTGAGGGTGGGGAGAGGCTGGCACAGGCTGCCCAGGGAGGTGGTTGAGGCCCCATCCCTGGAGACATTCAAGGTCAGACTTTGTGTGTCCCTGGGCAGCCTACTCTAGCTGGAGGTGTCCCTGCTCCCTGCAGGGGGTTGGACAAGGTGACCTGTGAGGATCCCTTCCAACCCAGTGCAGTCTGTGAAAATCAGGGTCAGTCATGCAGAGCTCCTTCTGCAGTGCCCCCTAAAGCCATGCCCACCCTTTCCAGACATTTCCTAGGGCCCCAGCAGTGATGTGGGCCTGGGGCAGCCCATACATGGCATGGCTGGCACTGGATTGTTGCCAGCCCTGGTTCCCAGCAGGGCTGGGTGCAGCTGAGTTAGCACTGGGCTGCCTTGGCACCCACTCAGTGCTGCAGCTCCCACTTCTGCCTCCTGCCAGCCTGAGCTGATTTGTTGGTGGGAAGACACTGAGGAGACTCAGGGTGAGGTTCCCTGTGGACAGAAGCTTTGTGATGTCCTTGGGGGACATCCAGAAACCTCTAGACTGAGGAGCACCCCTCAGCTGCCACGGCCCAGCACACTGCTCTGGGGCTTTGGAAGGACTTTGTGGGGACCCAGGCTGTGGGGACCCAGGCTGTGGGGGTGGGATCAGGAGATGGCTTTGGGTTGCTGCCCATCATAGTTAGCACATTTCAAATGTGCAGCACCCTGTGACAGCTCAGGCTTCAGTTATTTAATGTCAGAGAGGGCTGAAGGTGCTGCAGCCTCTGTCTGCAGCTGTGCTCCTGGGAGAAGGCTGCTTCCCAGAAATCAGCTCTGCCTGGGCAGTGAGAGCAGGGAGGGGGTTCTGCCCCTCTGTTCTGCTCTGCTCAGACCCCACTGCCTCCAGTTCTGGGGTACTCAGCATAAAAAGGACCTGGAGCTGCTGGAGAGAGTCCAGAGGAGGAGACAAAGGTGATCAGAGGGCTGCAGAACCTCCCCTGTGGGGACAGGCTTGGAGGGTTGGGGGCATTCAGCCTGGAGGGGAGAAGGCTCCAGGGAGACCTCAGAGCAGCCTCCCAGTACCTGAAGGGACTGCAGGAGAGCTGGGGAGGGACTTTGGACAAGGACTGGGAGTGCCAGGACAAGGGAGAATGGCTTTGAGCTGGGAGAGGGGAGACTGAGATCAGACAAGAGGAAGAAATTGTTAAGAGTGAGGGTGTGGAGACACTGGCACAGGCTGCCCAGGGAGGCTGTGGCTGCCCCCTCCTTGGAGGTGTTCAAGGCCAGGCTGGATGAGGCCATGAGCACCCTGTGGTGGTGGGAGGTGTCCCTGTCCATGGCAGGGGGTTGGTTGATCTTTAAGGTCAGTCCCTTCCTACCCAACCCATTCTGTGAATCTGTGAAACACTGGGAGCTGACAGAGGAGGAAGTGTAGCCAAGGGAGAGGTGACCTGTGCCTGATGTGGGGCAGGAACTGCCCTGCTCTGGTGGCTGCCACCCTCAGAATGTTGTCTCTGCAAAGGATGCTGATTCTGCTGTTCTAAATGTGAGTTTTTGTCTTTTAACTCCCCCAGCCAAGCCAGAAGCTCCCCCAGCTCCAGCACCAGAAAAACCTTCCCTGTCAGAAGAGGAAATAGAGAGAAAATGCAAATCTATCATTGATGAGTTCTTGCATATTAATGATTTTAAGGTAAGCAAAATGAAAACCTCCTGCAAGTGCCACAGGCAGCTCTGCTCTGCTTTCTCTCTGGAGACAGAGTCTGTGTAAGCTGAGCCTCACACACACAGCTGGCAAGGGTGGTGGGATCTGGGCTGTGCCAAGGGAGGTTCAGGTTGGGTATCAGGAGAGATTTCTTCCCAGCAAGGGTTCTCAGGGACTGGAACAGGCTGCTCAGGGAGGTGGTGGAGTCCCCATCCCTGGAGGGGTTTAAAAGCTGTGTGGATGTGGTGCTGAGGGCTGAGGTTTGGTGGCAGTGGCTTAGCAGCAGTGCTGAGGTTGTGAGCTCTAGGGGAGGGGTTGGACTTGATGCTCTCAAAAGTCTCTTCCAACCTCAACACTTCTGTGGTGCTCTGAAGGTTTGGGCAGCAGCAGCTCCATGATTGGTTTTAGGAGAGTTGTCTCTGGAACTTGTTTGCTGTCCCACTGCTAATGGGAGAAGGATTCTGCCCCTTGGCTCTGCTCAGACCTCACCTCCAATCCTGCCTCCAGTTCTGCTGTCCCCAGCACAAGAAGGACACAGAGCTGTGGAGTGAGGCCAGAGGAGGCCACAGAGGTGATGCCAGGGCTGGAGCAGCTCTGCTGTGAACACAGGCTGAGGGAGCTGGGGGTGTGCAGCCTGCAGAGGAGAAGGCTCCAGGGGCACCTCAGAGCTGCCTGCCAGTGCCTGAAGGGGTCCTGCAGGAAGGTTGCAGAGAGACTTTTGCTGAGGGTGTCTGAGCCAGGCCAAGGGGCAATGGTTTGGAGCTGAGGCAGAGCAGGACTGGACTGGAGCTGAGGAAGAAGTTCTTCAGTGTGAGGGTGGTGAGAATGGCACAGGCTGCCCAGGGAGGCTGTGGCTGCCTCCTGCCTGGGGATGTTTAAGCCCAGGTTGGATGAGGCCTTGGGAAACTGAGTCTAGTTGAGAGGTGTCCCCCATGGCAGGGGTTGGATTAGATGAGCTCTGAGGTCCCTTCCAACCTGAGCCATTCTATGATCCTGTGAAAGAAAAGGACTAGAGGTGGTGTTGGGACAACAACTTTGAATCTCCTGCCTTAAGTGGGCCTCAGTGTTCAGTTCTGTGGCACTAATGAAGTTGTGCTGCTGAGCCCTGCTGCAGAGCTCCTCAGTGATTAACCAAAGAGGTTCCAAGCACCTTGGGGTGTTGAGGGCCAGGCTGGATGAGACCTTAGGCAACCAAATCTCATTGAGAGGTGTCCCTGCCCAGGGCAGGATGTTGGAGTAGATGAGCTCTGAGGTCCCTTCCAACCCAAACCTTTCCAGCATTCTATGAACTGGCCCAGCTCATGGCTTAAGGAACAAGTGAAGATGTTTGTGTGCCTGGCAGGAGTCACTCAGCAGCTCCATAGCAGTGGCACTTTGGGAAGCAGGAAAGGCACTGGGAATATAACTGGAGGTTTCCACTGGGTTCCCAAGGCATGGAGGCAGCTAAAGCACCAATAAATGTTGAACCAAAGACTCCAGAGGGTTTGTGACACCTGGGGAGGGGCTGTCAGCACAGCCTGGCTAAGGGCTGGGATTTGAGTTCTCCTGCAAAGGGTTTTTTAGCTTGTGCAGGCACTTTCCAGGGAGTGTTCCCCTGGCTGCAGAGCTGAGAGGTTTGACCTTCCCCTCAAATATGCTTAAAAAGCCTTCCAGGCCTGAGTGGCAGCACCAGGGAGCTCTGGTTGGGCACCCTCAGAGCAGAGCTGCTGCTTGCATCCCCAGCTAAAATCAGGAAGAGGATTCTTCTTGTAGAGCCATGGAATCATTAAGGCTGGAAAAGATCTGTAGAGAGCAAGGCCAACCACCAGCCCAGCACCACCATGGCCACCAAACCCTGTCCCCAAATGCCATGGCCACAGGTTTCCTGAACACCTCCAGGGATGGGGACTCCACCACCTCCCTGGGCAGCCTGTGCCAATCCCTGACCACTCTGGCATCAAAGAAATTGTTCCTTGTGACCAACCTAAACCTCTCCTGGGGCAACTTGAGGCCATTTCCTCTTGTGCTGTCACCTCCACCTGGCTTCAACCTCCTTTCAGGGAGCTGTAGAGAGCCAGAAGGTCTCCCCTGAGCCTCCTTTTCTCCAGGCTGAGCAACCCCAGCTCCCTCAGCTGCTCCTCAACAGCTCTGTTCTCCAGACCCTTCACCAGCTTTGCTGCTGTTCTCTGGACCTTTTCACTCTCCTTGGAGAGTGGCCTCAAAACTGACCCCAGTATTTCAGGTGTGGTTTCACCAGTGCTGAGTGGGGACAATCCCTGCCCTGCTGCTGGCCACACCATTGCTGATCCAGGCCAATCTCCTTATGCTTGGTTGGTTTGGGGTCACATCTGGTTCTCAGGAGAAATTATTAAATGCTGGTGTGGAGAAGAGAAATCCTACACTTGGCTTCTCCATCAGCCCCAGGCCTGGCAGGTCTCTGCAGGAGGAGTCAGGGGTGGTGACACTGCCTAAGCCAGGAGTCTCCTGCTTGTTGCTTGGAAATCCAAGGCCTGGCTGCCCGGGGCTGGCAGCTGCTTGTGTCTCTGCTTGGGAAGGCAATGCTCTGTTTGGGAAGGCAATGCTCTGCTCTCTGGCTGGAAAGAGAGGTGAGCTGTGTGGAACAAGAGCACCTCTGGTTAAAGAGGTGCCTCAGGTGGAGGCAGCTCCTCTGTGTCAGGGGCTGCTGGNGCTGGGGGCTCCAGAACTGCACACAGGACTGCAGCTGGGGTCTGAGGAGAGCAGAGCAAAGGGGCAGAATCCCCTCCCTTGCCCTGCTGCCCACACTGCTCTTGCTGCAGCCCAGCACACAGCTGCTGTCTGGGCTGCACTCACACTGCAGCCTCATGTTGAGCTTTTCATCACCCCAGACCCCCAGGGCCTGTTCCTCAGGGCTGCTCTCAGCCATTCCCCACCCAGCAATTCTTGGTGCTTTTCAAAGGCAGCCAGCAGCAAGGCTTCAGCTGAAACTCACCTGCCTAGTGAGGGAACAGGGGAGAATGGCTCAGGCTGCAACCAGGGGAGCTTTAGGCTGGGCATCAGGAACTTTGGTTTTTTCACTGAAAGGGTTCTCAGGCACTGGAACAGGTTGCCCAGGGGGTGGTGGAGTTCCTGGAGGCATTTAGAAGCTGTGGAGATGTGGTGCCTGGGGATATGGCTCAGTGCTGGGCGTGCTGGAGTAAGGTTCATGGTTGGGGTGATGGTCTTGAAGGTCTTTTCCAACCTAAAATTCTGTGGGTAAGAGCAGATGTGAGTGGGACTCTGGAACAGGCTGCCCAGGGACACTGTGGATGTCTCCTCCCTGGAGGTGTTCCAGGCCAGGTTGGATGAGGCCTTGAGCAACCTTGAGTGCAGTTGAGAGGTGTCTGCCCATGTCAGGGGTTGGAGTGGATGAGCTCTGAGGGCCCTTTAGCCTGAGCCATGGTTCTGTGCTCATGCCCTCAGCCCAGCAGAGGCTGTTCCTCAGCACTGGTGCAGGCTGCAGCTCAGAGCTGCCAAGCTCTGTGCTGGCAGCAGTGGCAGCAGGGTCAGGCAGTGCCATGGTCTCCTGTCCATCCTGGAGTGTGGCTGATGGAGGAGCTCTGACCCCAGCCTGTGCTCTGGGCCCCACCAGGCCCCTGACCTGCATAGCAAAGCCCTTCCAGGCCTGCAGGAACATCTCTGGGCTGCCAGCTCTTGATGACTGAAGGCACAACCTAAGGCAAAGAGGAAATGTCCTCAGTCAGGGAGCTGTGGAGAGCTGCTGGGCTGAAGGGATGGAAGTCAGTGGAAGGTCTTTGCTGTTGGCAGTGGAGATTGCTGAAGTGTGACCCTGAGTGCTTCTGTGACAGTCCCCAAGGTGCTTTGTTTGCTTAGGTTACAAAATGCACAGGGCAGAAAGCAGAAGCTCCAGCAAGGGAACATTTTCCTCTAGATGCTCCCCACCTATTTTCTGCTTCTTTATATGGTGTGGAGGAGAGAGAGAGACCTCTCTGCAGGTACCTGAGTGGAGGTGGGGGTTGGGCTCTTCTCCCTTAAATCAGGTGATAGAACAAGAGGGAATGGCCTAAAATTGTGCCAGGGCAGGTTTAGGTTGGCCATGAGAAACAATTTCTTTGCTGCCAGAGTGGTCAGGCACTGGCACAGGCTGCCCAGGGAGGTGGAGTTCCCATCCCTGGAGGTGTTCAGGAAACCTGTGGCCGTGGCACCTGGGGCCATGGTTTAGTGGCCATGGTGGTGCTGGATGATCTTCGAGACCTTTTCCAAGCCAAACACTTCTCTGCTTTGTAACGTGGACATTGCTGTGCCACAGCAGGTCAGGAACCTAACCTGGTGTCCTCCACTTGCCTGGTTTACTATTTGATGAAGGAATAATTGTGGTGCTGGCATCCAGGAGACAATTCTCATCCCCTCACTGAGCAGCTGAACTGCACCCTGCAGCCTGACTCTGTAGCTCAGACGTTGCTGCCTGTGTGCTGTAAATTCTGCTCTCTTCAGCACAGTTGCTGCTGCTGTGGTTACCATTGTGGTTATCAGCACTGCCAGTGTGCAGCAGTGATCTGGGGTCAGGTCCCACAGCTTGGCCTGGCAGCTTCTCTCACTGCTCACTTCCCAAGACAAAAGCAATTCACAGAACCACAGAACAGGTTGGGTTGGAAGGGACCTTAAGGATCATCCAACTGCATGGGCAGGGACACCTCCCTCCGGCCCAGCTTGCTTAAGGCCTCATCCAGCCTGGCCTTCAGCACCTCCAGGGATGGGGCATCCATGCCCAAGGTGGGCAGGCTGTTGCAGTGCATGCCCAGCCTCCCTGGGAGGAGTCTGTGCAGAGCAGAGGGCAGCCCCGGGCTGAGGCAGTGTCCCCGTGTCGTTGGCACAGGAGGCGATGCAGTGCGTGGAGGAGCTGAGTGCCCAGAGCCTGCTGCCCATCTTCGTGCGAGTGGGAGTGGAGTCGACGCTGGAGAGGAGTCAGATCACCAGGGATCACATGGGCCAGCTCCTGCACCAGCTGGTGCAGGCAGGGAAGCTGAGCAAGCAGGACTTCTTCAAGGGGTTCGTATGGCGTCTGTCCTTTCCTTCAGCGTGCGCCGCAGTGCTGGGCAGGAGGCATTGCTCCCAGGGGCTGCTCTCCTGCCTTCCCCACACAGCCAGCTGAGGCAGCAGCCCCAGCCAGGTGGATCTCTCAGTGGTACCTCCTGTAGGAGGTTCCTGAGTGTGTCAGGGGCTGCAGTGAAGGGCAGAGTGCTCAGGAGGATGCAGGTGGGTGTCTGCTTAACTCCTCTCTTCTGCTGCCTTCGTCCCTCCTTGTCTGAGGGACATCTCAGCACATCTCTGAAGGAGGAGGGAGAGGTAGGAGGCTCCACCCGAGGTTAAGGCTGGAGGCTGTGCAGCCCTAGGCCCTGTGCAGCCCCAGGGCACAGCCACGCTCCCACTGCCTGAACAGCCTCACCCACAGGATGCCACTTGGCTTTGAGGAGTGGCTGTGGCCTGGAGGGGTGCACCAGGTGCAGTGGCAGATGGGTCAGACCTTCCCCAAGAGATCTTCAGTTTCAGCTCCTGGTTTATTCCAGCTCTGGGTCTGGATTTGAACTGGTGTTCAGTTGTGTAAGGATCCCTGCTCCCAGGTTGGTTCCTGATGCCCACTCAGTCCTCACCAGGGCACAGAGCAGGCAGTGAACCTGGAGAAGGGTCTGAACAACAGGACTGGGGAGGAGCAGCTGAGGGAGCTGGGGGTGTTAAGCCTGGAGCAAAGGAGGCTGAGGGGAGAGCTCATTGCTCTCTGCAGCGGCCTGAAGGGAGGGTGGAGCCAGGTGGGGTTGGGCTCTTCTCACAGGGAACAAGTGACAAGACAAGACAAGAGGAGATGTCCTCAAGTTGCCCCAGGAGAGGTTCAGGTTGGCCATGAGGAACAATTTCTTCCCTGAAATCCCTGGAGGAGTTTCAGAGCTGTGTAGATGTGGTGCTGAGGGCCATGGTTTGGAGGTGCCCTGGCAGTGCTGGGTTCAGGATTGGACTCAGTGATCTTCAAGGGTCTCTTCCAACCCAAACAATTCTGTGACTCTAGAATTAGACTAGGGCTAACCATCAAAAGCAGCCAGAAGCAGGCAGGTGAAATCATCTCCCAGACCCTGAGTTCTGGGTCTTAGCCCAATCTTGCTGCTTTCATTTGCATCCTCTCTTACCCCTGCTGAGCACTCCAGGGGGATCTCCCTGCCCCTGTGTCTGGCAGTGAGTTTCATCATAATGCAGCCCAGTGGCTCACAGGAGAAGCTGAGGCAGCCTGACCTCGAAAGTGTGTGGGACAGCAGCAAAAAAACATCCACAGAGAATCCACATCCCACTGTAACAGGCTGCCCAGGAAGGTGGTGGGGTCCCCATCCCTGGAGGTGTTCAAGAAACCTGTGGCCATGGCACCTGGGGACATGGTTTGGTGGCCATGGTGGTGCTGGGCTGCTGGTTGGACTCCATGATCTTAGGTGACCTTTCCAACCCAAACAATTCCATGATTCCAGGGAGCACACTGAGCTGAGTCCACAGTCAGTGATGGTCACAAGGACTGCTTGGGGGCGATCACCTCCATGGTGGATTGGGATTAAAACCATTTCCAGGGAGTGGAAAAGTGGTTGTGAGGCTAAATAAGAAGGACCTTGGTGAAACAGAGGAGATGCAGCCTGCATGTGGCACGAAGAAAGTGAAACAGCTCCTGGAGATGATGAAAGGGGCAAGGGGAGTTCAGGGGGCACAGGAGAACCCCAAAAAGCACTGCACCACCCCAGCCAAGCTGCTGTGTGATGAGAGGTTGTGGGGTGAGCACTGGTCACAGCCCAGGGCTGCAGAGACACCTGACAGGTGAAACACTTGGGCAAAGCCAAGCTGGCAGAGGACACAAAAAGGAGAAGCTCACCATGAGCTGGCAGTGGTCACTGACAGGCAGCTGTGTGCTGGCTGCAGCAAGAGTGTGGGCAGCAGGGCAGGAGAGAGCATTGTGCCCCTTGGCTCTGCTCAGACCTCACCTTCAGTCCTGCCTCCAGCTCTGCTGTCCCCAGCACAAGAAGGACACAGAGCTGTGGAGTGAGGCCAGAGGAGGCCACAGAGGTGATGCCAGGGCTGGAGCAGCTCTGCTGTGAGCACAGGCTGAGGGAGCTGAGGGTGTGCAGCCTGCAGAGGAGAAGGCTCCAGGGGCACCTCAGAGCTGCCTGCCAGAGCCTGAAGGGATCCTGCAGGAAGGCTGCAGAGAGACTTTTGCTGAGGGTGTCTGGAGACAGGCCAAGGGGGAATGGTTTGGAGCTGAGGCAGAGCAGGATTGGACTGGAGCTGAGGAAGAAGTTCTTTAGTGTGAGGGTGGTGAGAGTGTGGAGCAGGTTGCCCAGGGAGGCTGTGGCTGTCTCCTGCCTGGGGGTGTTCTAGGCCAGGCTGAATGAGGCCTTGAGCAGCTGAGTCTAGCTGAGAGGTGTCTGTGCCCATGGCAGGAGGTTGGATTTGATGATCCTTGAGGTCCCTTCCAACCTGAGCCATTCTGGAATTCTCTGAGGTGCTCTCTGGGTTTGAAGCCCAGGAGCAAACCCCTCTCCAGTCACTAACCCAGACCCAGAGTTTTCAGGGAGAAAGGAATCATGATGGAAACCATCAGGAGAGGCAGAAAAATGCTCCCCTGGTTCCAGGCCTTGAACAAGAAGCTACCTGCAAGGCTGTGACCAGAAAGAAGAAGTTTGAGCAATTCTGGAAGGCCTCTGTGTAGAGTTGGGGAGTGGATTTGTGCCTCGTCCTGGTCTGGATGGAAGCCTCCCTCTGCTGCTCTCAGCCCTCTCTGGGCTGTCACATACATTCTGTGTGACATTTTGCTGCTTACTTTTGTGCTTCTGTCATCACTTACTCCTCCTGCAAAGGGTTGGATCCCTTTAGGAGGGCTCCATTTGCTCCAGAGTTGGTGTTTCCAAACACAATTCCCATGTAGCTGTGCAAGGGTTACAGTTAGCCAATGGTTTCCTCCTGGAACATGCCAGAATGCTTTAATTGGAGCTTCCTGGATAGCTCTGAAGTGTCCTTTCCACACACTGCCACTCTTAGTGTGAGGAGAAATTCACTGCTGGCAGTTTGGGTGCAATGAAAGCATAGGATGGTAGGAGGGAGTTGGTACCTTTGTGATGCCCTGAATTGCTCTCCCTCTCCCCTCCCTCTGCTCTCCCAGAAAACCTTTGAAGTGCAGATTTGCTTTGCAGTCTCCAGTGACTTTTGTTGACATTTTTTCCCTCCTCCTTTTGCAGCTTTTCAGACACCTTGGAGCTGGCAGACGACATGGCCATAGATATCCCCCACATCTGGTTGTACCTAGCTGAGTTGGTGACCCCCATGTTAAAAGAAGGAGGAATCTCTATGAGAGAACTTATACAGTAAGCAAAGCTGTTCCCTTGCAGCCTGGGGTGAGCCTTCTGCCTGCCTGCACTGTCTGCTCCCAGCCTGGCTCCCACCAGCAGATGCCAGCTGAGCAGTGTCAGGGGTGCAGCAGAGGGTGATGAAAGCTTTGCTGCACATCCTGGCTGAAAGCTGTGGTGGGAAGGGAGCTCACTGCTCGCCCAGAGCAGTGCTTCAGGACTGAGCCTTTCCTTCAGAGATCTGCAAGCCTGTGTGGTTCAGCTGAGCTAAAAAGTCCCCCAGTGTTGTGCAGCTGGAGGCAACTGAGCATGCTGAGGCTGGGAGAATTAGATGAGAGGGGATGGAGTGAAGCTGGAAAAGGGCAGATTGAGACTGGAGATGAGGAAGAAATTCTTGAGAGTGAGGGTGGTGAGACACTGGCACAGATTGCCCAGGGAGGTTGTGGCTGCCCCCTCCCTGGAGGTGTTGAAGGCCAGGCTGGGTGATGCCTTGAGCACCCTGTGCTGGTGGGAGGTGTCCCTGCCCATGGCAGGGGGTTGGATCTGGATGAGCTTTAAGGTCCCTTCCAACCCAACCCAACCCATTCCAGGATTCTATGAACCTCTGTGCAGAGAGAGGCATCATGCAGGAGTCTCAGGGTGTGATAACTCCTCCAGGGCAGCACCTTCACAGGCACAGAGCCTTTCCTGCATGGCTGGAAACTGTTTCCGGGCCCAGAGCTTCTGTGTTTTACACATGGCCAAATATACTGAGGGGGAAATCACTGGAAGCCAACTGAATGTTGCCATTTTCGTGTAAGCCTTGGGTTAAGAAAATATTAAATAGCCTCTTCCTCCCCAAGGAAGGGTCCTGCTACACAGAAATGAGGGATCTGAGGTCACAGAAAAACCAAACCCAGCCTTGGGAGTCAACCCTGCACACTGCAGTTGGGTTTGTCCAAACCCTGGGCCAAACTCCCCACCCCTGGCAGAGGTCAGAGCTGACTTCCTGCCTCAGTTTGATCACTGCCCCTTGTCTAGCAGTGGAGTGAGGCTGAACAAGACCAAGGGCCAGGTCCTGCACTTGGGTCACAACAGCCCCAGGAACACTCCAGGCTTGGGGCAAAGTGGCTGGAACCTGCCTGGTGGAAAAGGATCTGAGGGTGCTGGTGAGCAGCTGAACACTAGCCAGGGTGTGCCCAGGTGGCCAAGAAGGCCAAAGGCATCCTGGGCTGGATCAAACCCAGTGTGGCCAGCAGGAGCAGGGCAGTGATGGTGCTCCTGTGCTGGGCACTGATGAGGCCACAACCTGAGCACTGGGTGCAGTCCTGGGCACCACAGGAGACATTCAGGGGCTGGAGGGAGTCCAAAGAAGAGCAGCAAGGCTGGGGAGGGATCTGGAGGGCATCATAGAGGAGTGGCTGAGGGAGCTGGGGGTGTGAGTCTGGAGGAGGATGAGCAGAGACCTCTTTGCCCTCTACAGCTACCTGAAGGGAGGTTGGAGTGAGGCTGGGGTTGGTCTCCCAAGTAACCAGCAGCAGGACAAGAAGAAATGGGTGTNCAACCCATTCCAGGATTCTATGAACCTCTGTGCAGAGAGAGGCATCATGCAGGAGTCTCAGGGTGTGATAACTCCTCCAGGGCAGCACCTTCACAGGCACAGAGCCTTTCCTGCATGGCTGGAAACTGTTTCCGGGCCCAGAGCTTCTGTGTTTTACACATGGCCAAATATACTGAGGGGGAAATCACTGGAAGCCAACTGAATGTTGCCATTTTCGTGTAAGCCTTGGGTTAAGAAAATATTAAATAGCCTCTTCCTCCCCAAGGAAGGGTCCTGCTACACAGAAATGAGGGATCTGAGGTCACAGAAAAACCAAACCCAGCCTTGGGAGTCAACCCTGCACACTGCAGTTGGGTTTGTCCAAACCCTGGGCCAAACTCCCCACCCCTGGCAGAGGTCAGAGCTGACTTCCTGCCTCAGTTTGATCACTGCCCCTTGTCTAGCAGTGGAGTGAGGCTGAACAAGACCAAGGGCCAGGTCCTGCACTTGGGTCACAACAGCCCCAGGAACACTCCAGGCTTGGGGCAAAGTGGCTGGAACCTGCCTGGTGGAAAAGGATCTGAGGGTGCTGGTGAGCAGCTGAACACTAGCCAGGGTGTGCCCAGGTGGCCAAGAAGGCCAAAGGCATCCTGGGCTGGATCAAACCCAGTGTGGCCAGCAGGAGCAGGGCAGTGATGGTGCTCCTGTGCTGGGCGCTGATGAGGCCACAACCTGAGCACTGGGTGCAGTCCTGGGCACCACAGGAGACATTCAGGGGCTGGAGGGAGTCCAAAGAAGAGCAGCAAGGCTGGGGAGGGATCTGGAGGGCATCATAGAGGAGTGGCTGAGGGAGCTGGGGGTGTGAGTCTGGAGGAGGATGAGCAGAGACCTCTTTGCCCTCTACAGCTACCTGAAGGGAGGTTGGAGTGAGGCTGGGGTTGGTCTCCCAAGTAACCAGCAGCAGGACAAGAAGAAATGGGTGTGAGTTGTGCCAAGGGAGGGTTAGGTTGTACCTGAGGAACAATTTCTGTAGTGAGGAGTGGTGAGGGGTTGGGACAGGCTGCCCAGGGCAGCAGTGGAGTCCCCATACCTGGAGGTGCTCAACAAATGCTTGGACTTGGCACTTTGGGACACAGTTTGGTGGCCATGGTGGTGTTGGTTGGTGTTTGGCCTGGCTCTTTAGAGCTCTTTTCCAGCCTTAACAACTCAAGAAGGTGTAGCTGTGGTGCTTGAGGATAGGGTTTGGTGGCCCTGGTGGTTGGGTTATGGTTGAACTCTGTGATCTTCAAGGTCTTCTCCAGCCTGAATGGTTCTGAGGTGAAGGCAGCTGCAGGCAGTGCAGGTGGTGTGAAACAATCTTTGTTTCTTCTTTCCTTCTAGAGAATTTAGCAAACCTTTGCTTCCTGTGGAAAGAGCTGGAGTCTTGCTTGCTGAAATCTTGCACCTTCTATGCAAACAAATGGTAAGTGCCCAGCTCTTCATGCAGGAAGCTTCACATTTCCCACCTGAAGATCCTTAGGGATGGGCCAGCCAGTCCAGATAGGCTAGGAAAGTTGCCTCCTCTTCCTCCTCCTCCTCTTCCTCCCCCAGCCTTACAGATGCCACAAAGTTAACTTTTTTTTTTTTGGGGTTTTGGGGTTTTTTTCCCTCTCATCACTTTTCCCTTTTGCAGGTACCTTTGCACCTGGCTTCTTGCAGAAGCCAAAGTGCTGAAATGCTCCCAGAGGGACACTCCCAAGGCATTTCTGGGCTGGCCAGAAGCAGCAAGTGCCTGGAATCTGGCGAGAGAGCTCTGCTTGCAGACCGGAGAGGTTCTGGGGGTGTGGACAAGCTTCAGCTGGGCCTCTCAGACTGCTGGGTGCTTATCCAAACTAACCCTGCCAACTCTTAGGAGTCACCCATCACTAGGAGTAGTGCCACCTTTTCACCCTGTAACTTCTAGAGCTCTCTTTACACCTTTCACAGTTGTCTGTCCAGCCAGTCTGGTGGTTTCCCCTATAACTCCTCTCTCTTTTATTTGTTTGTTTATTTTGTCTCTCTGGTTTAATTTTTAATCCAGCTGAGCAGTGCACTTTGGGCAGTGTCTGTTTCCAACCCTCTAAAACCCCTCACTTGCCCTTTTTGTTGTTGTTGTTGTTTTTAAAGCATGCATTCAAACAGGGTTGAATGTTCCAGGAACATTTCAGTCCAGCAGTGCAAATCGTGGCTTGGTCTTTATTTGACTCTTGGTGTTTATTTATTTGACTCTTGGTGTTTATTTATTTGACTCTCCTGCTCGTTTGAACAGTCAGCTCCCAGTTCTGTGGCTCTGCTGTGTCAGGAAAGCTGCTGTGCTTTGGAAGCTGAAGCACAACTTTGGCTTTCTCTTTCTGCCACAGCTTTCTAAGCTGATCTGGTCCAAACCAACACTTGGACTCAGGGTATTTCAGTGTAACTCTCAGGAGGCTCCTGCTTCAGGTCCTGATGAGTTGTGGCAGGAACCATGCATAGTTTGCTCTTCATGCTCTGGGTTGTAAACCTGAGCTCACAACCTGCTTTGGAAACTGCACACCAGGCTGCTGGTGCCAGGGCTTCACCTGGGCTGTGCAGTGGCCTCCCATGCGGGGGTGCTGGAAGGGGAAGGTGTTGGCAGAGCATTTGGGTGAGCAGAGTTGGGTGTTCCTGGAGGCTTTGTCAGAGCTGTACGTGTGCCATCTTGGGCAGGACACCAGAAGGTCACTGTGGCATGAGAGGCTGCAGGAGGCTGAGCTGGGAGTGCCACAGAGGGGCATTGCTGGAGGTTTGCTGGTAGTTGTAGGAAGTGAGGAGTGAGCTGAGCATTATCTGCCTGGGATCTCTGCACAGAAGACAGCCACCTAAGTAATGCTGCTCTGAAAGCAGCTCCTCTGCTGCTGCTGCCTTCCTGTCGAGGCAGAGGGAGAATCAATCAGGGAGGAGGCTCACAACAGAGGCAGAAGACTGAGACCTCCAACTGCCAGCTCTGTGCCTGGCCCTGGGAACCTGCACCTGGTCCCAGCCTCTCACTTCCCATAGGTAACCTCTGGCTGAAGTTGTTGCGACCCCCACGTGTCACCTTCTGCCTTGTCTCTCCCCCATCACCACTTGACAAGATGTGCATAGCTGTGGTTCTCCTGCACGGGGCCTGGAGGTGCCCTCACCTGGTTGCTCGGCATTGTATTTGGTGGCTGAACCCTTCCGACCTCTCCTGACACAGCTGCACCGCTCCGGCTTGCCTGAGCTGCCTGCCCCTGCTGCCCTTCACACAAGCAAACTCTTTGTGTTCTAGAGCCATAAGAAAGTGGGAGCCTTATGGAGGGAGTCTGGCCTCAGTTGGAAGGACTACCTGCCCAAAGGGGAGGATGTACAGACCTTTCTCTTGGAGCAGGTGAGTGCACAGCCAGCTGCTGGCGCTGGGCCCCGCGTCCCAGTCCTGCATCTCCTCCTGTCCTGTTCTGCTGCAGGGCTGGGGTGGGATGTGGGCTGCAGAATCTCCCTCTCCACACTGCCCTTAGGTTGTTTCAGCATCTCCTTTCTGAAACACCAGGAGCATGGCTTGGCCACCCAGATCTCGGGCATGTGTCTGCTGTCAGATGGCTCCCAGGGGCAGATCCCTTTCTCCAGCTAAGGGGAATGAACGCGAGCTTGAGTTTTGAAACAAGCAGAGGCCATTTGCAGAAGGGCCAGGATCAAAGAGCCATGGAATGGATTGGGTTGGAAGAGACCTTTAGAGCTCATCCAGTCTGACCCCCTGCACTCAGCAGGGACATCTGCAACCAAAGCAGGTTGCTCAGAGTCCCAAACAACCTCACCTGCAATGGTGCCAGGGATGGGGCAGCGCCCACCTCTCTGGGTAACCTGGGCCAGGCGCTCACCACCCTCAGGGGCAAACATTTCTCCTTTCTCCACTCTCAATCTCCCTCTGTTTCAAACCATCCCTCAGGGTCAAACATTTCTCCCTTCACTCTCAATCTCCCTCTTTTAGTTTCAAACCATCCCCCCTTGGCCTGTCACAACAGGCCCCGAGAAAAATTCTGTCCTCAGCTTTCTGATTGCTCACTTTAAGTCCTGAAAGGCCACCAGGTCTCCCTGGAGCCTTCTCCAAGCTGAACCACCCCAGTATGGCCTCACAGCAGAGGGCTTCCAGCCTCCCAGCATTGCTGTGGCCTCCCCTAGACCCTCTCCAAGAGGTGCCTGTGTAAAGGGCAGCAGTTACTCACCCATCCCACCCCACGCTGCGGTCCCAGGAGGTTTCACAACTGCGAGGAGCCAGGTCTGACAGAGGACATCTTGCAGCTCTTGCTGGTGCTGCTCCTGAGGAAGAAGCTGGAGGTCTCCCTTTGGAGCTCCAGGGGATCCACTGCCATGTTTTAGCACTTTGGAAGTGCAGTGTAGTGCAGGAAGTGAAGGGGATTAGTGAGGCCCAGGGCTGGGTGGGGGCTGTAGATCCTCTGTCACCTTTTGCAAAGGGTTCTTGCAGCAGATGCCAGCTCTGGTGAGAGGAATCCAGCTCCCTGGTGTCCCAGCTGAGCAGCACTCCCTTTCTTTTGTGCACACTTGAACTGAGCTGAGTTGGAGGCACTCAGGTACTGGGTAAGGTGGTCCCCAGAGGTTTGTCAGATGCTCTCTGATCTCCAGAACAGACCAAGGCTCACTGTAATGATGGCTTAGCAGCTGAAAGGTGCCAGAGAGCAGAAGGAATGCTCAGTCTGGTGTACCTCAGCACTCAGAGCTGTATTGAACTAATTCTCACCACCCCTTCTGATGTTGCAGAAGTTGGACTTCACCGAGTCCGACGGTTCCAGTTCCTCAGAAGCACTTTCAGAGAAAGAACTCTCTGCAGAAGAGCTGAGCAAGCAGCTAGAAAAATTCATCGTGGAGGACAAGGCCACCGATGAACAAATCTTTGACTGGGTAGAGGTACAAGGACTGCTTTCACCCTCCCTGCACACAGTTCGTTAGCAGCTTTTAAACAAATATTTCCTGCTTTAAAGGAGCAGCTCTGCAGGCTCCTCCCGAGCCATAGGACAGGGAGATGATTAGATTTGTGCAATCAAAGACCTCAAACCGTTGTTTAATCAGGCAGTTAGTTCATAGGCAGCTTCAGGAAGAAAGAGTTTTAGCCATTAACTGTGTAGCTGCCTCTTAAATCACAAAATCCCAGCGTGGTGGGGGTGGGAAGGGACCTCTGGAGCTCAGCCAGTCCACCCCCCTGCTCCAGCAGGGCACCCACAGCACCTTGCCCAGGAACACAATGGCCAGGGGGGGGTGGAAGCTGTCCACACAAGGAGACTCCACAACCTCTCTGGGCAGCCTGCTCCAGGCCTTCTGCACCCTTCACACCAAACAAGTTTAGGCAGAACCTCCTGGGTTCCAGTTTGTGCCCACTGCCCCTTGTCCTGTCCCTGGGCACCACTGACAAGAGCCTGGCCCCAGCCTCTTGCCCCCCACAGCTCCTTTAGCTCTTGCTGAGCATTGCTCAGCTGCCCTCTGGGGCTGCTCTTCTCCAGGCTCAGCAGCCCCAAAGTACTGCAGAGTTTTTGCTCCTTATTACATCTTAGCCCCAGCACTCTGCTACATTATTTCTGCCCCAAACAGGGGATGAGAGCTGCTGACTGCTTTTTAACAGCATCCCCTGTGCAAATTCCCCACCCAGAACAGCCTGAGCAGGCCCTCAGGGCATGTGCAGCTTTCCCAGTCCATTGGGCCAGGCACTGTAAGAGAAAATGAAAAAAAGACTTTGTCACCCACTGAGCTTTTTGTCTCTCCCTCTGGCTGCATCCTGTCAGCCAGGGACTTCATCTGCACCCAGCCTGATTTCGTTTAGATCTTAGTTTAGATCTGATTGGGTTAGGGCTGCTCTTGCAGCTCCAGCTCAGTGGCTTCCGTGGCTGCAGCAGTGTTGGAAATGTCATTTCTGTGGTGCTGGGGAGCAGAGCAATGCTGAGAACCTGTGGCCACCCCCGGGCTCTTTGCAGCCTCGGACAAGTGATATCTCCACTCAGTGTCCTCCACAAAGCCAGCAAGTCCCTACCCAAGGAGCACGCTGCAAAATCTGCTGGAAAAGCCTAAAGCTCTCAGAAAATGTGGCAGGAGCCCTCACTGCTGGGGGGGTTGCTCTGCAGAGTGGTTGTGAGGGTGCAGAACTGGTAGTGTTGAGCACAGAAACGCTGCTGTACCTTGAGGCACCTGAGCTGGTCTCAAACAGTGAATGGAGAGGCTGAGCTGTGGCTGAGAGGTGAAAGGGATTCCTGCTGAGCTGGAACTTGCTGCCAGCTTCGGTGGTGGCTGCTGGAAGCCCTCCCACAGGGCTGTGTTGTTAACTGGTGCATTTGCTCTCGATTGCAGGCTAATCTAGATGAAAGCCAGATGAGTTCACCTACATTCCTTAGAGCTTTAATGACAGCAGTTTGTAAAGCAGCTATTATAGGTGAGTAACCTGCAGTGCAAACACCAGGCAGAGCAAACCTACCAAGGACAGCTTCAGATTTATCTGGTTTCTGTCCCTTTTCCCTCCCCTGAGGCTGTTTTTTTATCAGCACTCAGAGCTGGGCACCACACTGAGTTCCAGTGCTGCAGAGCAGTTCCCCTGTGCTTTGCCAGTTCTGCTGTGCCCGAGGCTGTGGAGTGTCCCAGTGAGCTCACCTGGGCAGATGTTTCAGCTGGCTCTGAGGGATGCCAGCTCGGTCAGCAATTGTTCTAGTGAGGGTGGAGATGCTCCCCATGCCACTAACACCATCAGCATTTGCACTCCTGTCAGCCAGCTCCTGTGGGCACTCCACCCTCACACAGTGCCACACTGGCAGCGTGGGCAGGGGAAGAGGCAGCTTGGGTCACAGCATCCCAGCCTGGTGGGGTTTGGAGGGACCTCTGGAGATCCAGAATCACAGAACCTTAGAAGTTGGAAGGGACCTCCAGAGATCATCCAGTCCAACCTCCCTGCCAAGGCAGCATCAGCCAGAGCAGTTGGCACAGGAGCACATCCAGGCAGGTTTTGAAAGTCTCCACAGAAGGAGACTCCAAACCTCTCTGGGCAGCCTGCTCCAGGGCTCTGCCATCCTCACTGTAAAGAAGTTTCTCCTCATGTTGAGCTGAAACCTTCTCTGGTCCAGTTTGTAGCTGCTGCTCCTTGGCTTACTGCTGCTGACCTGTGAGTGCTGGTGGAGAACGTCCATGGGCAGCAATGTGCCCTGGTGGCTAAGAAGGCAAATGGGACCCTGGGGTGTATTAGGAAGAGTGTGTCCAGCAGATGGAGGGAGGTTCTTCTCCTCTACTNTGTCTATCTTGAACTGGGGAGCCCAAAACTGGACACAGTATTGCAGGTGTGGTCTCAGCAGGGCAGAGCAGAGGCAGAGAAAAACCTCCCTAGCCCTGCTGGCCACACTTTTACTGATGCCCTCAGGATGCCACTGGCGATCTTGGCCACGAGGGCACATTGCTGGCCCATGCAGAACTTGCTGCCCAGCAGCACTCAGAGGTCTTTCTCCGTGGAGCTGCATTCCAGTAGGGTGGTTCCAACCTGTACTGATCCAGTCTAACCCCCTGCTAAAGCAGGGCACCCACAGCAGCTTGCCCAGGAGCACAATGGCCAGGGGTGGTTGGAAGCTCTCCAGGCAAGGAGACCCCACAACCTCTCTGGGCAGCCTGCTCCAGGCCTCCAGCACCCTCACACCAAACAAGTTTAGGTGGAACCTCCTGGGTTCATTTGTGCCCACTGCCCCTTGTCCCTGAGCACCACTGACAAAGAGTCTGGCCCCAGCCTCTTGCCCCCCACAGCTCCTTTAGCTCTTGCTGAGCATTGCTCAGCTGCCCTCTGGGGCTGCTCTTGTGCAGGCTCTCAGCCTTTGCTCCTCACAGAGCTGCTCCAGGCCCCTCCGCAGCTTCAGAGCTTCCTTTGGACTCTCTTCAGCAGTTCCCTGTTTCTTGATCTGGGGACCCCAGAACTGGAGCCAGAGCTCCAGATGTGGCCTCATGAGGGCAGAGGAGAGGAGCAAAAGAACTTCCCTCTGTGACCTGCTGCCCATGCTCTTCTTCATGCCCCCCAGGAGTTCACTGTCCTTGGCCACGAGGGCACATCCCTGGCTCCTGGGCACTTGCTGTCCCCCAGCACTCCAGTACCCCAGTAACTCCATGGAGTTACTTCCCAGCAGCTCCCCCCTTACCTGTGCTGCTGCAGGAGGTTGTTTCTCCCCAGCTGCAGGACCCTGCCCTTGCCCTGGTTGAACTTCATGAGGTTCCTCTGCCCAACTCTTTTCAGGTCTGGCTGGCCTAAGGGGTGTCAGCCACAGCTCACTATTTTGGGTCATCAGTGAGGCTGAAGGTGCACTCTGCCACTTCATCCAGATGAAGATGCTGGACAAATCTGGACACAGTCCTGGTCCCTGGGGATCTCCACCAGCTTCAGGCCCCCAATCAGACTCTGTGCCCCTGCTCACAGCCCTGTACTTGCTAACTGCTCTCCAGAGCTGTGGCTGTGTGGTTTCTGTGCACTATGGAGTGCAGAGCAGTCAGCTGGACACAGAGGAAAGGCTCCATGTTGGATGTGTGAGCCTCGGGCCTCCTGTGGGGCTTGAATAAAGCAAACCCATCTGGTCTGTGCCCTTGGTGTTCTTTCGCTTCACTGCTGGCACCTGGCAGGGCAAAGGTTGTGCCTGGTTCAGCTCTTAGCTGTGAGGGTCGCACTTGGTGGAGCCTGAACCTCCTGGTGGATAGGACAGCTCAGCTCGGTTCTTTTCCCTGGGAACAGAGCTCTTCAGATGCCACCTAGTGTCAGTGCCACCACACAGAGGGGGTTAGAGACCTCGAGGTGTGCCCTGATGTGTCAGAAACAGCTCCTAGTTTAACCTTGGATCTTGCCTGTAATTGATTTTTTTCCCCCTTCTGTTTTCAAAATATTCCTTATTTGTGTGGCCTGAGCTCCTGGGAAGTTGCTGAATCGTTTAGCCACGTTTTGGTGGACTCAAGAAGCGTGTTTGTTACCTGCTCCTGCCTGCTGTGGCATGCAGCTGTGCTTCTGTGTCTGCCACAGTCTTTTTAGGGGGGAAAAAAGGATACCATTTCTGAAGAACCTTCCAGGTTGTCCTGTCCCTTGGCACCACCGACAAGAGTCTGGCCTCATCCTGTTGCCCCCCACTCTCTAGCTCTTGCTGAGCACTGATCAGATCCCCTCTGGGGCTGCTCTTCTGCAGGCTCAACAGTCCCAGGGCTTTCAGCCTTTGCTCCTCACAGAGATGCTCCAGGGCCCAAAGCATCTCCAGAGCCCTTACTGGACTCTCTCCTGTCTTCCCAGCACTGGACCCAGGACTCCAGATGTGGCCTGGCATTTCAGCCCTAGCCATTCTGTGTGCCTTGGACCTGCCAGTTGCCGGTGGAAGCAAAGGATCTGCACTCAAAGCAAGGCTGTAGTTCTCTGTGTCAAAAAGTGTTGGAGCCAGAGTTGTGCAAAGGGGGCTTTGGGGAGGGGGAAGGTCGCAGAGCTCCAGAAGCAGCCATTGATCAGCGGTGCTGCCGTTTCTCACCTTTTGTCTCCACACTAAGCGGTGATTTCCGGCGGAGCCAGCAAAGGCGCTGAAGGCTCTGTCCCCACTGCCGTGTGCCGGAGCTGATTCTCTTCTCTTCTGCCCGCAGCGGACTCTTCCAGCTTCCGTGTGGACACTGCTGTGATCAAGCAGAGAGTGCCCATCCTGCTCAAGTACCTAGACTCAGACACGGAGAAGGAACTACAAGCACTTTATGCACTACAAGCATCAATAGTAAAACTTGATCAGCCTCCTAGTAAGTGTCTCTGCACCTGGGATTTGAGCCCTGACAGTGTAGGGAAAGATTATTTCGTCCGTGGAATGGTTTGGGGTTGAAAGGGGCCTTAAAGATCATCCAGTTCCAACCCCCTGCCATGGGCAGGGACACCTCCCACCAGCCCAGCTTACTCAAGGCCTCTCATCCAGTCTGGCCTTAAACACCTCCAGACAGAGAGCGGCCACAGCCTCTCTGGGCAACCTGTGCCAGTGTCTCCACACCCTCACTCTTAGCAATTTCTTCCTCACCTCCAGTCTCAGTCTCCCCTCTCCCAGCTCAAAGCCATTGTCCCTCATCCTATCACTGCCAACCCTTGTCAGAAGTCCCTCCCCAGCTCTCCTGTAGCTCCTTCAGGCACTGGAAGGCTGCTCTAAGGTCTCCCTGCAGCCTTCCCTTCTCCAGGCTGAACAGCCTCAGCTCTCCCAGCCTGGTCCCACGGGGGAAGTTCTCCAGGTTCCTCATTCCCTACAGTCTCACAGCTGTTCCCCCTGTTCCCCATCCTTGCAGTGCAGTCTCACAGCTGTTCCCCATCCTTGCAGTGCAGTCTCACAGCTGTTCCCTCTGTTCCCCATCCCTGCAGTGCAGTCTCACAGCTGTTCCCCATCCTTGCAGTGCAGTTTCACAGCTGTTCCCTCTGTTCCCTCTCCCTGCAGTGCAGCTTCACAGCTGTTCCCCATCCTTGCAGTGCAGTCTCATAGCTGTTCCCTCTGTTCCCACTCCCTGCAGTGCAGTTTCACAGCTGTTCCCCATCCTTGCAGTGCAGTCTCACAGCTGTTCCCTCCGTTCCCTATCCCTGCAGTGCAGTCTCCCAGCTGTTCCCCCGCCCAGTTCCCCATCCTCTGCAGTCTGACAGCTGTTCCCTCCCTGTCACCCCCATCCCTGCAGATCTGTTGAGGATGTTTTTCGATTGCCTGTACGACGAGGAGGTGATTTCAGAGGATGCCTTCTACAAGTGGGAAAGCAGCAAGGACCCAGCAGAGCAGAACGGCAAAGGAGTGGCGCTGAAATCTGTCACCGCCTTCTTCACCTGGCTGCGGGAGGCCGAAGAGGAGTCGGAGGATAATTAAAACTTAAAATACAGAGAGAGAGAGAGACAAAAACAAACAAACAAAAACAAAAAACCCACAAAAAAAAAAAAAGCAAAAAAAAAAAAAAAAAAAAAGACAAAAAAAAACCCCAAACAGTTTAAGTATTTTTTTAAAGCGTTTCACGTCTTCGCCAATCACAGTGCAGCAAAGGCCAACTCTGGAGCAGTGTCCCCATCCCCACCCCTCCTCCACCCTTTTCCCCACACATGCACGAGTGGGAGAGGTTTTAAAAAAAAAAAAAAAAAAACTCTTTTTAGAGCTAAACACAGAGGTGGTGACCACAGAGGAAAGCAAACAAAACAAAACCAAGAGGTACTTGAACAAAGCTGTTAAATAAGTAAATAATTAAGTCAGGTTGGAAGCTGAGGGCGGGGAGCACTAAACCAAAACAGCTGTAATTATTTATAGAAAATATTTTCTCTTTTAATCTCTTTTTTTTGTTGTTGTTGTTGTTGTTTTGGGTTTTTTTTTTTTCCTCCTTTTTTTTTTCCCTTTCTTTTTTTTAAACAATGATTCCTAGCTACAGAAACACAGCGTGGAAGGAAATTTGTTTAGCAAAAAAAAAAAAAAAAAAGAAGAAGAAGAGAAAAAAATTTTAAAAATAATAAAAATTTAAAAAAAAAGGTGGGAACTGTTAATTTATTATTTTAAGGACTGCAAATGCCAGTGTAAGTTTTTAATTTGCAGTTTCTGTAAACAAATTGTATCATAGAGCAACGAAACAAAGCAAAACAAAGCGGAGAAATAAATTTCCCTCCCCTCCAGATGCACCTCAGTAGTGTTTCAGGGCAGGAGAAACAGCTTAAAATGTTTCCAAGGGGGTTGGGGGTGAGCTAGATGAGGAAGAGATTAATTTGCTTTTTATTTTTTTTCCTGGTTTTGTTGATTTTTTTTTTAATTGTCATCAGTTTGTTTTTTTTTTTTTTTTCTGCCTGCCTCTCAGCTTGCTTCAGAATTTTTTTAAAAGCAGAAAGAAAATCGACAGGTAATAAAAACCTTGGAACAGGAGGAAATGCATTTGAGGAAACAAAAAAAAAAAAAACAAACAAAA
>WBNM01015614.1:2726-46109 GCA_013399055.1 Ramphastos sulfuratus | reverse complement strand
AATTCCTTTTGGCAAACCAGTGCTACCCTGAGGGGAAAAAAAAAAACAAACAAAAAAAAAAAAAAAAAAATTAAAAAAAAAAAAAAAAAGTCCTAGTGATACTTTCAGAACCTTTAGAGCAACTTTAAGGCTTGTAAATACATAGAAGAAATATTTAAAAAAAAAGGAAAAAAGGAAAAAAAAAAAAGACTCGATACTATTCTTTTCACTTTCAAAATATAAAGAACAAAATAAAGACAAACTTGCAAGTTTAAACAAAAAAAAGAGGAAAAAAAAAAAAGGAAAATAAAACGACTTCTCCTTTGACAGCTGCTGAATGTGTGCACCCCTGAGGGGTGGTGGCTTCCTGCCCCTCACCCAGGGCCTCGGTTCCGAATTGTGTCCATCTCGTGTGTGCCTGGCTGCGTGCTGCCAAGCGCAGGGGGGAGAGCAGTTGTCTGCAAACGCCCAACGAAGCAGGGGGTTGCTTGGGAGACTTTTCCAGCGGAGAGAGAGAACTTCGTAGCTTGGGGCTGCGGCACCGCCGAGGTGTCGCTGGGTCCCAGCGCGGTGCGACGAAGCGAAGCTGGGAGGCGACCTCAGGGGTGGTCGTCGCCTGCTCTCTCGGCTGGGTTTGTGCTCCCGGCTCGGTTTGTGCTCCCAGCTCGGTCTGTGCGCCAGCGGTGGCTCTCGTGTGACTTGCAGCAGTTTTGGCGACTTGGGACCCTGCTGGAGGTGGCATCCGAAGCGACAGCCTGCGCCGTGCCCTGTGCGTCTGCTGCCAGCCAGCTTCCACCCATCGCATCCGCCGCCGCCTCGCTGTGCCTGAGGAACCCCAAGACTCGCGTGGGTGAAACGCAGAGCGCCCTGCGCAGCCCGCAGGTGGCTCCGGCGTTGCCCTGCGCTCTCCGTGCCGCTGTCCGAAGGTGTTTGCAGCCCGCAGGTGGCTCCGGCGCTGCCCTGCGCTCCCCGCGTCGCTGTCCGAAGGTGTTCGCATCCCGCTGACAGCGACGGTCGGAGCGCTCCTGCCCCAGCTGCCGCCGAGCACGTCGAGTCTCTTCTGTGTCTCTCTTCCACAACCAAAGATGACCTGCGGGCTCCCACTGTGCAAAGCATCCACGCAGCTCCTGCAGCCCTCCAGTGTGGCATGGGAACGGTGCTCCCTCGACCACGAGCGATCCGTGGAGCGTTTGCTGGTGGTCCGTGCGGCGCTGGCTGCTCACCTGATGCTGGCTGCTGCTTTGCAGCTGCTAAGTCACTGCTGTGTGCAACAAACAACAGGAAAACCGAGGGTAAAGAAGGCTCCGAGTACATGAAACCCTTTGCTGATCTTTTCATTGCTGTACTCGCAGAAGACTGTTCTGTGAGCACCAAGGGGAAGGGAGGAGGGTGCCTGGTTGTGGCTGGAGGGGAGACATCCATCAGATGCTTCCCCTGTTTCCCTGTGTTCTATGCCACGAGTCTGAGCTAGAGAATCCATGGCCTAAAGCACTAGAGAATTGTTTGGGAGGGGTTTTTTTTAGTAACAATAAAACACTTTTCTCTGATGGTTTGTTTAAAAAAAGAAAAAGGAAAAAAGCTCTTCTCACCCCTCCTGTCTGCATAGGAGTGGGTCTGCTCCTACAGCAGCCACCTCCCACCTCACAGGTGGGCACAGCAGTTGGGCAGCAGGCACTCTGGAGCGCTCCAAAAGGCTCTGCATGGAAACTCCTCCACAGTAGGGCCCGAGGTGCATTTGTTAAACCTCTGCAGAAGGTGGTGGTGCTCTCCTCACAGCAGTCACTGGTGGCTCACAGCAGGTCCTGAGGTGTGATTGTTAAGCCTGTGCAGAAGGTAGTGTGGGTGCTCTCCTCAGGAGGCTCACAGCAGGTCCTGAGGTACATTTGTTAAGCCTCTGCAGAAGGTGGTGATGCTCTCCTCACCAGTCACTGGTGAGCCAGCACCTCAGCAGGTCCGTGGTGCTTTGTAGCAATTGAGAAGTGCCATTAGATGGATGTGAGTTGGACCTAAATGAGGGCAAATCTTTGCCAAGGGGGTGGTACCTGGAGAATTTCCTCTGAGGATGGGCAGCATCAGGAGCCTGCTGGGAGCAGGAGTGTGCAACACCAGAGCCCTGAGGACTGTGTGTTACTGATCACCTCAAATCAAGAGAAAATGGTTGCAGAGCTTTTGAACCAGTGTGCAGGGCAGGGCAGGGCATTTGCCTGGGGAGCTGGAATGTTTTGACTGAAGGAGCTGGGAACTGGAGCAGCAACTGGAGGGAATTAAAACAGTGAGCATGTGGGTAGAGGAGAACTATTACATGCTCCAGGGAGTGAGACTCTGCCCTGTTGGTATCTTGCGGGTGCCAGGAAGGAGTTTTCAGAGGTTTTCTGTTGTTTTTTCAGTTTCCTCAAGGCTCTGAAAAGTTGCAGCATGGCAAGCTTGGTGTTTTCTGAAGCCAGATCAACTGAGCTGTGCGTGGAGCACTGCAAAGCAGTTCATGCATCAGACCTTCAGGTGTCCTGCTGGGGATGTGTTACCTTGAGGTTCCCACAAATGTCACTGCAAGGAGCACATCCAGCACCAATCTTGGACTGAAACTGCTTCCTCTGCTGCCCTTGTGCAGTTCATCACTTACCACTGCCTTACCTGTACCAAGGGGTGGCAGCCCCTCAGTCATCTCCTAGGTCAGCACAGGTTCACAGGCTGCTTGTGGCTCCTCAGGATCCAGCCTCTGGTCCCAAAAGATCTTTGCAGCACATCTTCTGAAGGGTATTAAAATACAAAAAAAACTTTGGGATAAGCCTGTATGAGCTAAGGAACAACATGGACTTGGTAGTGTGAGGTTAATGGTTGGACTTGAGCTTTAAAGGTCATTTCTAGCCTAAACACATCCAAAAAAGCTGNGCCAAGGGGCACAATCCCCTCTCCTGCCCTGCTGCCCACACTCCTCTGGCTGCAGCCAGCACACAGCTGCCTGCTGGGCTGCAGGAGGGCACTGCTGGCTCCTGGGGAGCTGCTCAGGTTTTAGCCTAACTTTCTCAAGAGGCCTCAGGTCCAGGAGCACACCTTGGTGTGTGGAAAAATCTTTTGCCCAGCATCAGCTCTCCCTGGTGCAGGAGCTGGCAGCCAGAGATGCCTAGCAGCAGAAGAGGCTTTTTTAGCATGCACAAGTCAGGTTTAAGCAAATGCTAACCTAGGCCATTGCTGTGTTGCTGCAGCCCACAGAGCTCTGGGTTCCAAGCCTGCAGGCTGGGGTTTTGTCTGATAAAGGGAAAACACAGCCTGTGAAAATTGTTAATTCACTGAGGATCCTGGAAAGGTTTAAAACCAGTTGCAGCTGTTGGCATCTGGTTGGCAAAAGGGTGGCTGTGGGCATTGCTGCTGTGTTTCCTGCCAGTGTGGCTGTTTTTTGCAGGTGAGAGGACCTGGAGCTGCTTGCCTGGTCAGAAGCAGCGGGTGCAGAGCAAAGAAGCTGTCGCAGCCCTGCCCCTGNAGCAGACTCCTCTGGCTGCAGCCAGCACACAGCTGCCTGCTGGGCTGCAGGAGGGCACTGCTGGCTCCTGGGGAGCTGCTCAGGTTTTAGCCTAACTTTCTCAAGAGGCCTCAGGTCCAGGAGCACACCTTGGTGTGTGGAAAAATCTTTTGCCCAGCATCAGCTCTCCCTGGTGCAGGAGCTGGCAGCCAGAGATGCCTAGCAGCAGAAGAGGCTTTTTTAGCATGCACAAGTCAGGTTTAAGCAAATGCTAACCTAGGCCATTGCTGTGTTGCTGCAGCCCACAGAGCTCTGGGTTCCAAGCCTGCAGGCTGGGGTTTTGTCTGATAAAGGGAAAACACAGCCTGTGAAAATTGTTAATTCACTGAGGATCCTGGAAAGGTTTAAAACCAGTTGCAGCTGTTGGCATCTGGTTGGCAAAAGGGTGGCTGTGGGCATTGCTGCTGTGTTTCCTGCCAGTGTGGCTGTTTTTTGCAGGTGAGAGGACCTGGAGCTGCTTGCCTGGTCAGAAGCAGCGGGTGCAGAGCAAAGAAGCTGTCGCAGCCCTGCCCCTGGTGCTGCTGACTTTGTTTCACAAACGTGAGAGGGTTTAACTTTGGGCCTAGTAAGCTCAAAATCAGCCCCCACCAGAATGTTTTTGTGCCCTCAGATCCAGCACCTCCTGCTCTGAGGCACTGAGTTGGCTGTTGGCCGCAGGGTGGTACCTGATGGTGGTGAGATGGCAGGAGCTGGGTGAAGACTGCTGTGGGCTACCTGGGGATGAAGCCATCAGGAGATGTTTGAGCTGGGAAGTGCCCTGAGCTCCTTCTTTAGGCAGTCAGGCTGGCAGGGATTGCTTGGCCTTTCTGCTTCTTGGAACATGTTGGCCCTCTGCTTCTGCCTGATCCTGCGCCAGCCAAGTGGCACATCCAGCCAAGCACTGTCAGCAGGAGTGGGAGCTCTTTGCACACCACTTTCTTTTAAAGAGGTGCCAACCTGGAGGGTGGCATGAGATGCCACACACTGATAGAACCTCCCAGGCAACATGCAGCAACCATGGGATGGAGCCTGAGCATGAAGAGGCTTCAGCCCAGAGGGTCCTCCCTGGTTGCCAGGCTCAGTGGATACGTAGCCTGATGCAGGAAGGCCACGGGGATGGAAGAGTAACCACAGCAAGGGATGGAGAAACTGCTCAGCTGCCAGCCAGTATCCAAGGAAACTCCAAGTTGTCTACTTTTGTGTTTTCCATGGAGCTCAGCTTGCCACCTCCAGGTGACCATCATGGGACTGTGGTCTGCTGCAGTAACTCCTGCTGTGGTGGGGATGCCCAGCCATGACCTGTGGAAAGCAGCGGTCATGTGGCACCTATTTCTCTTCCTCCTTCCCAGCTGCTGAGCTGGGCTGAAGGGTGACAGCACTGTGGAGCAGATGAGTCCTTCATCACTTCATACTGCTTCATGCTGCAGGGGGAAGGCTCCTGGAAGTTTGTGTGTGGGACAACAAGTGGAAAGTGAGCCCCAAGATGTTGATTCTGTGATGTCTACAGAACAACTCTACTGGGCACCACTCCCTGTGTAAAGCCACCAGGTCAGGCTGAAACCAGCAGTAAATTCATAGATGTGCTCTGGTGCCTGGAGGTGCCACAACATCAAGGCAGAAGAGCAAGGGTCCTGCTCATCCAAAACAACCTCTCCTGGATGCACATTTGGGGATCACCAGAGCTAAGGGCAAGAAACTTCTCAGAGAACATTTGATTTGTTTCTCCAAGCACAAGAGGCTGAAGAAGCAGCAGCAGAATGTGAAGCTTCAGCGATGGGAGAGGGAGATGACAGGAAGGAGCTCCCCAGCCTGCTGGAGATTAGACACAGGAGGAAATGGAGAAAGACTCAAATTCTCCCAGAGCCAGGTGGGCTGTAGGCAAAAAATGTGAAGGAGTCTGGATAAAAAAATGTAAAAGTTGAGGTAAAAATAGAAAAGGAAAAAAAAAAAATCCCCAAAAACTCAGGGTGATGACACCAGAGGGAAGGCCTAAATATAAATGGAGATCAATGGAGCTGAGGTTTGGCGCTGCAGGCCAGTGCTGGAGCAGAATTTGGCCACCAAGAGGCTGCTTGCTGAGCCAGCAGGAGCAGGGCAGCTTCAGCAGGAGCTGGTTGCAGAGTGCAGGGCCTGAGAAGGGTCAGAGAACCTGGCACCATGGTAGCAGGTGGCTGTTGGAGAAGAGCCTGGCCAGGCTGCAGAGCTGCCCAGAGGAACCTCATGAAGTTCAACCAGGGCAAGGGTAGGGTCCTGCTCCTGGGGAGGAACAACCTCCTGCAGCAGCACAGGTGAGGAGGGAGCTGCTGGGAAGCAGCTCTGTGGAGAAGGATCTGGGGTGCTGGGGGACAAGTTGTCCATGATCCAACAGTGTGTCCTCATGGCCAAGAAGGCAAATGGTGTTCAGAAGAGAGTGGCCAGCAGGACACAGAGGGAAGTTCTTTTGCCCTAGTGTGAGGACACTTCTGGAGTACTGTGTCCAGTTCTGGGCTCCCCAGTTCCATAGAGACAGAGAACTGCTGGAGAGAGCCCAGGGGAGGCTGCAAAGCTGCTGAAGGGCCTGGAGCAGCTCTGTGAGGAGCAAAGGCTGAGAGCCCTGGGGCGGAGAGCCTGCACAAGAGCAGCCCCTGAGGGAATCTGAGCAATGCTCAGCAAGAGCTAAAGGAGCTGTGGGGGGCAAGAGGCTGGGGCCAGACTCTTGTCAGTGGTGCCCAGGGGCAGGACAAGGGGCAGTGGGCACAAAGTGGAACCCAGGAGGTTCCATTTGAGCAGGAGGGGAAACTTGTTTGGTGTGAGGGTGCTGGAGGCCTGGAGCAGGCTGCCCAGAGAGGCTGTGGAGTCTCCTTGTGTGGAGAGCTTCCAACTCGCCCTGGCCATTGTGCTCCTGGGCAAGCTGCTGTAGGTGCCCAGGGGCCAGGCCTAGATGATCTCCAGAGGTCCTTTCCAATCCCACCATGCTGGGATTCTGAAGCCCAGTTTAAGTAAAAATCGTGGCCAAATGGGAATATAGGAGCTGTAGGGCAATAAGGTTGACAGAGCAGCCCCTGGAGTGGAGTTTCCCTGATCAGAGGTATCTAAACCAAGCAGCACAGGGTTCATGGTTCTGGCATTACTCTTGATCCAGGGTGGAAACAATAAATCTCTCAACATGCAAACTTTACAGCTACTCCTTGGGCACAGCAGCCATCATAGAATGCTTTGGGTTAGAAGGAACCTCCAAAGGCCATCCAGTCCAACCCCCCTGCACTCAGCAGGGGCATCCCTCACTAGAGCAGGTTGCTCAGAGCCCTGTCGAGCCTCACCTTGAATATCTCCAGGCATGGGGCCACAACCACCTCACTGGGCAACCTGTTGCAGTGTTCCAGCAGCCTCATGGTGCTGAACTTGTTCCTCACATCCAATCTCAGTCTGCTCTGAATTTCAAACCATTGCCCCTTGTGCTATCCCTGCAGGCCTTTGCAAACAGTCCCTCTGCAGCCTGCTTGTAGCCCCTTCAGGTACTGGCAGGCTGCTCTAAGGTCTTCCTGGAGCCTTCTCTTCTCCAGGCTGAACACCCCCAGCTCCCTCAGCCTGTCCTCGTAGAAGAGCTGCTCCAGCACCCTAATAATTTGGTGGCCTTCTCTGGACCTGTTCCATCATGAGTCCAAGTGAGCTGGTTCAGTTGGTTAGTAAAAACCTAAAGCTGCAGGCAACTTTATAAAAGCTCTCAGGCTACAGAAATCAGCAAATGGAATTAATTTCAGGAAAAATATCCATAAGCCAGTTGGAATCCAACTAGGGCATGGCACCTGGGAGGGCAGGGAAGGGGTTGGAAGTGTTTAGTTCTTATTAAAAGGATTTGATGATGATGATGATGATGGTAGCGCTCTGTGACAATCACAGATCAGCTCCTGCCAACAGCTCCCGACTGAAGCAAGACTCCCTGGTGCTGGATTTCCCTGTCCAGTGCTGGGTCACAGGTTTGGGCAGCTGCACTCCTCCTGTCACACACAGCCTGCAGCACTGAGGGAAAGGGAGGGGGACTCAGAGGACAGGAGCCAGCCCAAACAGCAGGGCAGAGGAGGTGGAGCAGTGGGGTTTGGTGCCGCTGCGGGGTGCAGATGCTCTCCCCACATGTGGCATTCTCCTTGGCAGCAGGAGTGTGAGTGCTGAGGAATGTGCCGAGCCCGCAGCTGTGCTCAAGGGTGGATTTCGGGACAAAACCAGGGAAAGAGACCACAAAAGCCTTTCTTCTCCTCTGCTTGCTCTGTGGCTCGGCCAGTGCAGGTGCTGGGGCTTCACTCAAAGGCTTGCAGTGAGCAGAGGGAGGACAGCTGTGGTGGTTTCATTTCCCTCTTTGTGCCTTAAAAGCCAGCAGTAAGGAGCCCATTCCCTCCTGCTCCCCTCTCCTCCACCTTCCCGTCCCTCCCCTTCTGCCAGAGGCACAGCAAGGGGAGGGAAGCCAAAGAACACATTCTTCTCCAGCTGCAGGGCCGTTGTTTGGAGCTCACAAATAAGACAGGAATGTTTAGCAAAGCAGAGCCATCTGGCTAAGCCGCTTGCAGGGCACAGCAAAGGGCTGCACGAAGGCAAAGCCTCACAGAGATGTGCCAGGGGAGGTGCAGGTTGGACAATAGGGACAATGTCTTCATGGAAAGGGCTATCAAGCATTGGAACAGGCTGCCCAGGGAGGTGGTGAGAGTCACCATCCCTGGAGGTGTTTAAAAGACACATGGATGTGGGGCTGAGGGATGTGGTTTAGTGATGGAGTTGCAAGCTCCAGCTGAGCGGTTGGACTTGGTGATCCCAAAGGTCTCTTCCAACCTCAGCAGTTCTAAAACCTGGAGGAAAGAAGAATTATAGAATGGCTTAGGTTGGAAGGGACCTCAAAGATCATCCAGTTCCAACCCCCCACCATAGGCAGGGACACCTCCCACTAGAAGAAGACATTGAGCAAGGCCAGGCCATGGTCACCACAGCTTGGCTTTGGAAGGTGATGCTCTTGGGTGTAGTACACTGTTGTGGCAGCCACCTAAGGGGGATACAAGCATTGGAAAAGGTTTAGACAAGAAGTATTCATAGAACCATAGAATCAGTCAGGGTTGGAAGGCACCACAAGGATCATCCAGTTCCAACCCCCCTGCCATGCCCAGGGACACTCTACCCTGGATCAGGCTGCCCAGAGCCACATCCAGCCTGGCCTTAAACACCTCCAGGGATGGGGCCTCAACTACCTCCCTGGGCAACCCATGCCAGCCTCTCACCACTCTCATGCTGAAGAACTTCCTCCTCACCTCCAGGCTGAATCTCCCCACCTCCAGTTTTGCTCCATTCCCTCCAGTCCTGTCACTCCCTGATAGCCTAAAAAGCCCCTCCCCAGCTTTTTTGTAGCCCACTTCAGATCCTGGAAGGCCACAATAAGGTCAGCTGGGAGCCTCCTCCTCTCCAGACTGCACAGCCCCAACTCTTTCAGTCTGTCCTCACAGCAGAGCAGCTCCAGCCCTCTGAGCATCCTCGTGGCCCTTCTCTGGACACGCTCCAGCATCTCCACATCCCTCTTGTCCCAGGGGCTGCAGAACTGGGTGCAGTACTCCAGGTGGACTCTCAGCAGAGCAGAGCAAAGGGGCAGAATCACCTCCCTCACCCTGCTGGCCACACTTCTGATGCAGCCCAGGCTCTGGTTGGCTCTCTGAGCAGTACTGCAGAACTGGGCAGTAGTCCTTTCAAGGCAGTAGTGCAGAAACAAGATACCTCTGAGGTGCTCTGAACAGTTTATGTGCTTCTAACATGCTCACAGAGGGGATTCCCATCCATAGGAGGGCCACCCAAGGAAAGAATATCAGAGTAGGCAGGGAAGGGAATTGAAGAGTGGTACAACTAATGTACATTGAGTGAAGGGAAAGTAGAGGCATTTGGGGAAGAAAACCAAAACAAACTACCCACAGGCCTAGCCAAAAAATAAAAAAAAAATCAACTGTCCCTGCCCCTGGCAGAGAGGTTGGAACTAGATGATTCTTGAGGTCCTCTTCAACCCTGACAATTCTCTGACCGATTCTGTGATAACTTGGATCAAGAGCACAGAAAAAGTTTGTTACCTCTGTGTGCTCTGCACAGACCTAAACCAACCACCACGGTGAAAACACCAACATGGGTCCCACCTCTGCAGTGCTAATCCTCACCTGAGGCACAGGTGGAGGAGCAGCTTGAGAGAAAGAGTAACCAGAAACAGAACAATCTACACCACTGACAGCTTCTTAGTCCATTGTGGCAGGACATTTGCAGCTTGCAGCCAGATCTCAGCAATGGAAATGGCATAAAGGAACTTCTGAAGAGAGCCCAGGGGAGGCTGGAAAGCTCCTGAGGGGCCTGGAGCAGCTCTATGAGGAGCAAAGGCTGAGAGCCCTGGGGCTGAGAGCCTGCACAAGAGCAGCCCCAGAGGGCAGCTCAGCAATGCTCAGCAAGAGCTAAAGGAGCTGTGGGGGGCAAGAGGCTGGGGCCAGACTCTTGTCAGTGGTGCCCAGGGACAGGACAAGGGGCAGTGGGCACAAAGTGGAACCCAGGAGGTTCCACCTGAACAGGAGGAGAAACTTCTTGGTGTGAGGGTGCAGGAGGCCTGGAGCAGGCTGCCCAGAGAGGCTGTGGAGTCTCCTTGTGTGGAGAGCTTCCAACCCGCCCTGGCCATTGTGCTCCTGGGCAAGGTGCTGTGGGTGCCCAGGGCGGTTGGACTGAATTATCTCAAGAGGTCCTTTCCAATCCCACCATGCTGGAATTCTGAAGTCCGGTTTAAGTAAAAATCGTGGCCAAATGGGAATATAGGAGCTGTAGGGCAATAAGGTTGACAGAGCAGCCCCTGGAGTGGAGTTTCCCTGATCAGAGGTATCTAAACCAAGCAGCACACGGTTCATGGTTCTGGTATTACTCTTGATCCAGGGTGAAGCCTCTGGAGCCATTCCAAACCCTACTGGATGTGTTCTTGTGTGCTTTAGTTTACGTGCTGCTGTTCTCGTGTGGNCCCCCCGCCGGTTCCCCGCCGCCGCCGCCGCCATTAGAGGGGCCGCTTTGTGTCCGCCGGGCCCACTGGTGAGTTCCCCCGGTCTCGCCCGCCTGTCCCATCCCAGCCCCGGGGGAGGGGGGGGACTAGGCCCAGTAGGCCGTGGGGCGGCTGCGTGTGAGGCGCTGGGGCCGCTGCCGGGGCCTGGGAACTCCCCTCGGTGCCGCGCCCCCTCCTGACAGGCCTCGGGAGGGGTCTGTCGTGACAGAGGCTGCTGTCGCGGTGAGCAGTGCAGCTGTCTCTGCCTCAGCCGCGGGAAGGCTCGCGGCGTGCCGGACTCAGCCCCGTCCAGGCCTGAGGAGAAGCCTTCTGGTGTCGGCGGGCCCGGGGAGGGGCGGGCGGCACGGTCGGGCCTGGCAGGGTGCGNAGCAATGCTCAGCAAGAGCTAAAGGAGCTGTGGGGGGCAAGAGGCTGGGGCCAGACTCTTGTCAGTGGTGCCCAGGGACAGGACAAGGGGCAGTGGGCACAAAGTGGAACCCAGGAGGTTCCACCTGAACAGGAGGAGAAACTTCTTGGTGTGAGGGTGCAGGAGGCCTGGAGCAGGCTGCCCAGAGAGGCTGTGGAGTCTCCTTGTGTGGAGAGCTTCCAACCCGCCCTGGCCATTGTGCTCCTGGGCAAGGTGCTGTGGGTGCCCAGGGCGGTTGGACTGAATTATCTCAAGAGGTCCTTTCCAATCCCACCATGCTGGAATTCTGAAGTCCGGTTTAAGTAAAAATCGTGGCCAAATGGGAATATAGGAGCTATAGGGCAATAAGGTTGACAGAGCAGGCCCTGGAGTGGGGTTTCCCTTATCAGAGGTATCTAAACCAAGCAGCACACGGTTCATGGTTCTGGTATTACTCTTGATCCAGGGTGAAGCCTCTGGAGCCATTCCAAACCCTACTGGATGTGTTCTTGTGTGCTTTAGTTTACGTGCTGCTGTTCTCGTGTGGGGGCCTGGACTAGATGATCTCTAGAGGTCCTTTCCCCACCGTTCTGTGATGAGGCAGGCAGTAAATTACACAGCTAACGAGAGCAACAGGTGCGGCGCGGAGCGGAGGCTGAGGCAAAGTGAAGGCAGGCACTGGAAGAACCGCAAACGGCGGGAATCAGACAAAGCAGGAGGCCGGAGCAGCGGTGCAGCGCTCCGGAACAGGCACACCAGGCCCAGAGAGAGCCGAGGGAGCAGCGACGCAGCGCTGCGGAACAGGCACACCATGCGCGCCAGTGCCCGTCCGGCAGGACCGAGCCTCAGCGCCCTCAGGGGGCAGAAGGGCGGGAAAGCTCCCCCGCGCGGCGGCCGGAAGCGCGCGCAGGCGCACACGTGACGCCCACACCGGTGCGCCGGGCAGGGCGGGGCCGCGCGCGCGCAGTCCTTCCTCCTCCTCCTCGCACCGCCCTTCGCGCCCGACGTGGAGGCGGGAAGGGGAGGGGGGGGCCGGCATTCGAAAAATGCNCCCCAGCCCCAGCCCCTCGTTGTCTTTCGCAAAGGCGGTGCGGGCGTCAAAACCTGCCTCTCCCGCCTCGCGGACACCCTGTAAACAGCGGCGGCTGCGCTCTGGGCCGCGGAGAGAAGGTCAGCGTTGGAAGGGGCTGCCAGGGCTGCGACACAACAAATAACGGCTGCTTGTGAACTTAGGGAGCGCCTTGGTTCCCGCAAGTAGCCTTCCGGCGTTTGGGTTACTTGGTTGTGTTGTTCTGTGCCTTCCACAAACTCACTTTGTCAGAGGTCGGAGCCGTGTTGCCGCTCGAGGAAAGCCTCTGTCCGAGACTCCAATCTGGTACCGCTGCCAAGAAGATACTAATCCTTTTCGGGTCTGCTAGAAATGGATATGGGCCTAAGTGTGAGGCTACAAGGCACTCCTGAGACCCTGTGGTGGTCACAGCTTGTTAAAGAATGTTAATTACCCTTCTCCCCTTATTGCCTATGCCATAGGGAAGGCTATTAAATACCAGTGTGGAGCAGGACTGTTCCGGAGGGAGTTCCATTCCAGGTTCAGAGCAGCAGTTTTATTCTGGGTTTGTTATCCTTAGGCCTGAAATATCGGGCTAAAACCTTACACAGACTTGTGAAGAAAAGGAGCAGTGTGCCAAAATCTCATCTGGTGTAGCTCTTGCCAGGCCAGGCTTGGCTCCATCAGCCTATGGTGCCAGAGGACAGCTCCAGACCAGCGATGCTGTTCAGATCTTTCTTGCCTGTGTTCCGACTATTTTCACAGTTACAGGTGTCTGCAAATCACAGGGGACTGCTCAGCCTGTGCTGCAGGAGAAGCAAAGTTTGGTAATGTGGGGCTGTGGGTGTGTTTGCTCCTTGTATACTGGTCAGGAACCTTACTTGGCCTCTGAATGGTTTCTGGGTTAACAAGTGTGTCACTTCTCAGTTCTTATCAGGCCTTCTGAGTAATAGTTGCAGTCTGATTTCCAAGCACGTGACTTTGTTTGTTTGGGGTTTGGCCTAAATAGTATTTTTAGTATCTTCAAGAAGTAGTTGGCCAGCAGTCTTTGGTAAGCAGCTCTCTTGCTGAGGCAGGAGAGGTTGGGATGTACTCCTGTTTATAAACAATGATGCTCTTAAGCTACCCTATGGGAGGGAAAAGAGGGGAAGGTACTGCTAGTGACTTCAGTTAAAGAATGGAGGTGTTTTGTCCTTCCTTAGGAAGGACTTACTGGTGGATAGAGTGGGAAATCTTTGGAAACTAGGTCTAGGTAGAGAAAAAAATCCCAAACCACATAATTTCAGCTAGGAGGACGAATTTAAGACAAGACTGGATGAGGCCTTGAGCAACCTGGTCTAATGGGAGGTGTCCCTGCCCATAGCAAGGAGTTGGAACTCGATCTTTAAGGTCACTTCAAACCCAAACCATTCAGACTGGAAAAGAGAAGGCTTCAGGGAGACCTTAGAGCAGCATTCCAGTGCCTGAAGTGGGCTACAGGAGAGCTGGGGAGGGACACTTCGGACAAGCGCAGGGAGTGGTAGCATGAAAGGGAACCGCTTTAATGTTAAGGAGGGCAGGTTTAGATTGGAGATGAGGAAGAAATTCTTAAGAGTGAGGGTGGGGAGACACTGGAACAGGTTGCCCAGGAAGGATGTCCCCTGCCTGGAGGTGTTCAGTGCCAGGTTGGATGAGGCCATGAGCAGCTCGGGCTAGTGGGAGGTGTCCCTGCCTATGACTGGGGGGGGAACTGAATGATCTTGAAGGTCCCTTCCAATTCAAGCTGTTGTATGGTTCAATGCCTTGAAACCATGTACTGGCTGTTGTTCCTCCCCTTTACCTGCGTGTGCCTCCTAATTAATTACCTCTGCAATGCATTGTGAACTTTCCTCAGCTCATAGGTAGCTGCTTGAATTATTTTTGTTGCCAGACTTTTTTCCTTTGTGTTTTTCCTTTCAACAAAAACTGCCCTGTGAACACTTTGCCAGTCTTTTGTTACAAGTGACCCAGGGTGCTCTGAGGATTTTGAACTTCCATTAGGGAGAGTAAAAGAAGTTTTGCGTGGTTGAACTCTTCATGTAAGATGTGAGTAGATTTTTGTGTAGACTGCAAGGAAATTGTAGCTTTTATGTGTAGTCTTGCACCAGAAAGTAATAAGTAATAGTTTGGAAGGAGTGGATTTAAATTCAGTCCATCTAAGCAAAGGATGGTGTTAGCCAGAAGAGACTCATACCTATTATGCATTGTTAGCAACCTACATTTTCATTCAAGTGTCAGGTTTTTGTCAGAATTCCTTAAGCTGGATCCTGGAATTGAAATATTTCATCTAAGGCTATGGAGCTTTCAGCAGCGGGTTATGTTTGAAGTTTGTGACCTAAACCTGTTCTAAACTTCACACAGAACCCCACTGCTCACTCTAATACAGGCTGTCTCATTCCTTAGCTGCTTGTGACAGTGGCAGCAGGTGGGAAATCTGAATCAAGGGCCAGAAATGGTTCAAAAGCTGACATCCCACAGAGGTTGTCACTGTCACAGTCCTGAGCATCGATGTGGAGAGGGATTATTTTTAGGTAGCTGTGCAAGCAGAAATTCTACTTCGTATCAATCCCTTAGCTGGAGTTTTTTTGTGAGATTCTGGGTATGGTGGTGACATAGTAGAACTGGCACACTACCTGTCTTTGGCTGTGTGCTTGGGGGTGTGAGGAGAAGCTCCTGGGTCTAGGGAAATACAACCCTGGCCATGGAAATGCTCTGCTGTTACTGTCTGCTGTGTAGGGCAAAGGTGGATGGAGAAGGAATCTGAAACCTTCAGGACTTTTTGTATTGGTGCTGAAGAATAGTGGAGGTGAGGGGTGGGTTGTTATTTGTATTTTACTAAACACTTGTTGAGATTGAGCTGACTTTGAGTTCTGGTATGAAATCCTAGCAGAGAGGAGGGGCTGAGCTTAGTCCCAGGTGGGGAGGCAGAGCATCAGTCTGGCTGTAGGAGTCTGCCTGTGTTTTGCAGTGGAAGCAGCACCTGTGCATGCAGGAGGGCAGGGTTTGAGCTTTGCTTTGCTCTGTAGGAGTCGACAGGGCAGGCAAGATCTAAGTCAGGTTGTATTTGCAGCATTTGGAGTCACAGCTTCAAATTCCCTGCTAGCCTGAAATGCAAAAGCATCTTTGGATGTAGAAAACCCTCCCCTTTGGGTCTCAATGTGTAGGAATGGATGTGCTTGGGTGCTAGAAGGGTGAAATATTTTCTGTGCTTCCCCCAACGCTAACGCACTCAGGATTTGTACTGGGAAGGATGGGGTGAAAATAGAAACTGGAGCACTAGTTAAGTCAAAGAATTCCTTACTTGGCATGTGGTGAGCTGTTGGATCTTTGTACTGGGCCACTTTAATTGAAACAAGATGATTTGTAGTGCTCGGGAGTAGTGTGGGGTTCAGCCTGCAATAGATCTCAGGGACACTCAGCCGCAGGAGACCTGCAAATCCAGCCCTTGTAGTTTGATCAGGAGGCAAGTGAGTGAGAGATCCCTTAAGGAGGACTCCTCCCAGAGCTTCCATGTGGTGTGAGGGCCCTTAACAAAGTCAGCACGAAAGTTGCTGGATGGCAGCAGAAATGATGGGGAGGAACAATCAGCCAGATGTGAGGGGAGTGGATTTCAGAGCAGGTTGCCTAACAAGGATTAGAGGTGGGGACTAACTCGTTATTCTGCTTTCAGTGAGGTATTTCATTCCTCTGCGTGTTTTTAGGCTGTTTTAAATGACTAAATACTACTGATCTGACTTAATCATGACAGCAGGCAGCTGGGAGAGCTGCACAAACAAGAGGGAGATCAGTAAGTGCTGGAACATCACCGTGGAGCAGGCAGCTTTAACAGGTACACTTAGTAAAGGACAAATTGCTATTGAAGCTGTTCTGTGACAGTATAGGTGGCCAGGGGTTTGCTAAGGTATCTTCTGCTGGAGATGGATTTTTAGGGAAAAACTTTAAGGATTTCAGGGAGCCAGAAGTCTTGGAAAAGTCAGCCAGCCTGCAGTTCAGGAGGTAATATTATGGCATGTTTGGCTTGCAAAACTATTACCATTTCCTGTGGTCTTTTTCTGCAGCTTCTAAGACCTGTAAATACTCTTCTGCACAATTCAGCTCTAGAAACTGGTAGATAATTGCCCAGTAATCAGTAGCATTTTCTGGAAATTAGTTTTTTTCTGGAAATTGCTTTTTAAGGTTTTCTGAAACTAAACTACAGGCAAGTCAGCCTCACCTTTGTGTCCTGCAAGATCATGGAGCAGATTCTCCTGGAACCTCTGCCAAAGCACACAAAGTCTGTAGGTTGAGAGAGTTGGAGTTGTTCAGTCTGGAGAAGGCTCCAGGGAGACCTTAGAGCAGCCTTCCAGTATTTGAAGTGGTCTGCTGGAGAGGGACCTCTGCATGGAGTGACAGGGTGAGGGGTGATGGCTTCTAACTGGGAGAAGCTGGATTTAGATTTGCCACCAGGAAGAAATTCTTCCCCACAAGGGTGGTGGGGCGCTGGAACAGGTTGTACAGAGAAGCTGTGGAGGCTCCAAGCTTGGAAGTGTTCAAAGGCAGGCTGGAGGAGGCCTTGAGCAGTCTGGTGTCTGCCCATGGCAGGGGGGTTGGAACTGAACAATCCTGAAAGTCACTTCCAACCCAAACCATTCTGTGATTCTGTTACTCTTAACTAAACAAATCATTCCTGCTCATGTTGCTTGTAAGGTTGGTGGCCTTGAATCTGTTTGCCTTCAAACACAAAGGCAAGAACACAAAACCTTTTTTTCTATCCCTTTTTGCCCTGATTTCCAGCCCCATGTCCTGTCTCACTTCCCACCATGTCTGAGAGCACAGCGCTCACTGCTGCGTGTTGTGTGTCAGTAAGTGAACACCCCCAAGGACACTGCACTGGACATGCTTCCTTATTTTTCCAGTGCATATTTGTTTTCAGTCTATGCATCCTACCCTCACTCCTTGTGACCTGCATTTTCCACCAGCCTGACTGTGAGCTCGGCCAAGTTTGAGACCTGATTTTATTCTGAGATATTTTTCCTTCAATGAGACTGAAGCCTGAGATTAGCTGGAAGAATCTTAACAGACAGCAGAAATTCAAGGAGTCAGACCAAAATATGCCTAAGATTAACTTTTATTTCTTACATTCTTCTCTGCTACATTGGTGGGGAGACTCTAATCTGAAATACTACCCAAATATTATTCAAAATGTCTTTTTTTTTTTTTAACCTCTAACACTGTGCTGGTAAGTCAGGAGGAAATTGCTGTATTTTTTTTTTAGGACAGTTCACAAAAGGTTCCTGTACCTTTGGCTTTGCCATTAGTGGCCACTCCCTGAACTGGGGAACTGGACACTATCTGCTCATCTGCAAGTCCAGGTAGTTGGAGGAGTTTGGTGCTTTGTGGTTGGGCACCACTGAAATGATTCCTTTGAGAACCTGGGAAGTGCAGTGCAAATGACCTGTAGGAAAGGGAGTGAGTAGCTGTGTCAGGGGTTACTGTCTGTACTTTCAGGCAGCTTTTTTTAAGAGGTCTCTGTCTTGCTGACACTTTTGTTGCCGATGTGACTACTTTTTTTTTTATTTCCCCCCACACACACCACCCTCGATGGTCAATCAGATTTCAGTGAGAGTTAACCAACAACCAACCACCTTGAAACCTTCACCCTCAGCTGATGGCTGCTTCCTGCTTTCCAAGGACAGTATTTATTTCTTTGTTTGACACCTCTGTAAATGCCAGGCCCAGGGATTGCTTTCTAATTGTGTATTAAAAGCTTCTACGAAGCTGCTGAGGGGCCTGGAGTGTCTCTGTGAGGAGCTAAGGCTGAGAGCCTTGGGACTGTTGAGCCTGGAGAACAACAACCCCAGAGGGGATCTGAGCAACACTCAGCAAGAGCTAAAGGGCTGGAGGTGAGAGGCTGGGGCCAGACACAGGGCACAACTGGTGGCAGTTGATTTGGTGACTTGATTTGGGCATGAAACAAATCTGCTGTTTTATTTGGAGGGGACAATGAGAGTTTTTCTGCATTGCTTTTGCAAAACCTCCTAGTCTTTTGCTTTATCTTTTTTGAGAACCTAAATTCAGCCTTGTGTGTAGGTGACATTTCACACCCTGTGCAGAAAAACTGCTTTTGATTCCTCCATGGAAAGAAATAGGCTGAGCAAGAGCAATCCTTTGAGCTGGGATGCTTTCACAAGGTGATACTTGTGACTTTGCCTCTTGAATAACAGTGCTTTGAAGTCAACAGGAGATTATCCTCCTGCTCCTTTGATTCCCTTGGCCTTTCCAGCAGGAGATGATACAGCCAAGGCAATGTGGAGGGAATCAACAAGCTCCTGTGTGCATCACTCTGCATTTCTATTGGGTGGTGGTTTGTTGGCATGGATTGTAGGCACTGAAGTTAGAAATTGTGCTAAATTTCACTCCTGAGAGCAAAAAGACTCAAGCAGTTTATACCATCAGCTAAACAAAGGTAGGGTGTCATTTTTCTTGGAATTTGGGGAATTTTAACTCCCAAGTTGGGAGTGCTGTGCTCTTATGCATGTGACATGCAGGTCACACAGCTGAGAAATAAATACACCCCAGGAATGGGTCAGCCCACTCCTATATAAGTGCTAATAATCCCTGGGGGAAAGCATCTTCTGGAGCCCCCAGATTTTCCTGAGGATGGGTCCTGGTTTCCTTGAGGATGAATCTGTAATTGGTTATTTTAGGAGTGGTTTCAAAATGCTGGCATTTCTTTAGAGGGCTTCAGGCTATGTCTGCCAGAAAACCAAACAAACCCCATTTGATTCTTAGCTGAAGCCTGGTGGAGTATTTCATTTTCTCCTCACTTTCCACACTTGAGGAAGGAAGGTCCCAAAACAAAGTGCTGGGCTATAGTTTGTGTGTCCTGGTTAGCCATTGGTATTTTTTTTTTTTCCTCATCCTCAGAAGGCTTCATTCACCTTGTTTATTTTGGTTTTGGCATGTGGTGTGTTTTGATTTGTTTATCTTTGTCTGGGAAGAACACATTCAGTGCTCTGGTGCTGAGTGCTGAGACAGGCCCAGTTCCTTGTCAGTTTAGTGTCCAAGGAGCAGCTGTAGGTGTTTCAGAAGGGGAGTGTCTGCCTTTAGCTGTCAGAAGTGCTGTGTTTTGAAGGTGGCCTGCTAGAGGAGCTGTTTTAGAGCATCTTTGGTGGAAATGCTGCCCACTGATACAGAATCCCAAAATGCCAGGTTGGAAGGGACCCCAAGGCTCATCTGGTCCAGCCTTTCAAGGTGATTGTGTAGTTAGCTTGATAGGGTCCTGGGCCAGCTCAATTTGAGTCTTAAAACTGTCCCCTGTAGGGGAGTCCACCACTTCTCTGGGCAGATGATTCCAATGTCTGACTGTTCTCATGGGGAAACATTTTCTTCTGGATTCCAATCAGAATCTCCCCAGGAGCAACTTGTACCCACTGCCCCTTGCCCTTTCTGTAGGGCTCCTTGTAAAAAGAGCCTCTCCATCCTCTGGATAGTCACATGTGCCTAGTTCTCCTGAACTGAAGGTCTCTTGGTTGCTTGTGCCATAGGTGTGTGCACCTGATGTCACACTGCACCCATGGGCAGCAGCAGTGGCATTAGCTTATCAATTTTCCCATTTATTACTTGTAGAGAAGATCTTGTAGGTACTGTGATGTAGCCTCTTGCATGCCCAGTCCTTGTGAAGCATTGTGTCTTGAGAGACCTGGAGACTGAGAGGAGTTCTCATTAATGCTTATCAATATCTAAAGGATGAGTGTCAGGAGGATGGAGCCAGACTCTTCTCACTCTTGTCCAGTGGCAGGGCAAGGGGCAGTGGGCACAGACTGGAACACAGGAGGCTCCACATAAACAAAAGGAAAAAAAAAATCTTCCCTGTGAGGGTGACAGAGCCCTGGAGCTGCCCAGACAGGTCATGGAGTCTCTTCCCTGGAGACATTCAAAACCCACCTGGATATGCTCCTGTGTGATTTGTTCTGGGTGATCCTGCTCTGGCAGGGGGTTTGGACTGGATGATCCCCACAGGTGACTCCCAACTCCTGCCTTTCTGGGATTCTGTGACCTTAACCTTGAGTTACTCCCAGCTCTTCTTTCACTGCTGCTGATTTCTGAATGGAAGCCACTTACACAGTCTGGAGACTGAACAGCTCTGTGCAGATGAGCTGGATTTGGTTTTGCCTGAGAAAATAACTGAGGTAGAGAGAAGCCCTCTGTTTATGAGCCCCCACTGCTGAGTAGTATTTTTGGGCAAGAGTAACTGAGATGGTTTTGATGTGCATGGAGCTTCCACACACACAATGGAGAACTCAGGGCAAAGAGCTGATGCTGTGGTGAGAACTGTGCCAGGAGTGATGTTAGGCCTCAGCTCAAGAGGAAGACACTCATGCTGGTGAAATGCCTGTTAGAAGTGGACATTCATGGTAAGTGAGCAGAAGAAAACATCTGGAGTAGGTAGAAATGGGAAGTGTTTGGCTGTGTCTCTGTAAGGAAGGGAAGAGAGCAGTCTAGGGAGGGGGGAGAATGGGGCCAGTTTGCTAGAGGTGAGGCTTTGCCCTTGCTGAGAAGAGGAAGTGCATGGGCAGCAGAGCCTCTGGTTTGTGATGGAGATAGTGGAGCACCTCTCCTTAGGAGAGGCTGATGCAGGATGGGCAGCAGGTAAGACAGGCTGTGGAAGTGTAATGGCAGTAAAGGCTGAGGGTTGAGGGTGCCAGTGCATGTGTTTGGAGGAGAGTTTTGGAAAGCTTGGCTTTGTGGAAGGTGTGGAGACTTGGTTTGGTTATCCCATTCCTTCTTTGAAGGCTCCTTCATTTCATTCCATTGCATGGGGTTTGGTCTGGGAGGGGCATGGTTTGAGTTCTCATTTGCTGTCTGACAGCTGGAATGGTTTGGTAAAGGCTGGCTTAGTGTGTCAGCTCCTGCTTTTAGCCAGGTCAGTGACTGACTGGTCACCTGAGGGCCCTACTGGGGGCACAGTGCCACGGCTGCTTGCCTTAACGCTTGCTGTTCTTTAAAGAGCCTTTTTATTCTTTCAGCTGTGCTTTGATGGAGCAGGCTGCACCATTTTTGCTCCCTCCATGGCACTCGAGCTTGCATACATGTTTTTAGCATCTCTGTTGAATGCAAATGTTGATTGTCAAGTTTTGTTGGTCATTACCCTTCTGTTCCTTTTAACCTTTAGTTTGTTAGCTACGTGGACGTAGACGGTTTTGGTTTTTGTTAATTTTCACACCACATCTTTTCTGTACTTTAGGTTGACTCCTCACTGCACTGTGAAAACCATTAGGAAAAAGTCCTTGGGGTTAAAACCTGGGGCTCCACCCTCTTACCTGCACTTGGGGCTAGACATTAATTTAAATGGCGACTGATCTGTCTGAAGCTGAACCCGTGCATCATAAGGCGCTTCCACTCTTAACGGGAGCTCAGCTGATCCACACGGACAAGTTAAGTGAGGTAGGGGCTGGCCCGCTCTCCAAGCTTGCCCTTGGATCAGTCCTTGACTTCCACACCTGCTGAAGGGTACTTGGTACTTTCTCCCCTTGTTCATAGGGAACTCAACTGGGAGTCTAGCAAACCCCATAGGTGCTCTCCTTCCCCTTCCCTGCTTTCCCTGAGACGCTGGATTTGTCCAAATGCTCAAATGTTCATCTCGCTTAATGGGGAATTGCTTCTGTGTCAAACTCTCCTCTCCTCGTATGCTTCAAAGAAGCTGGTTTGAGGGTTCCTGGCTTTTAAAATTCTGGAAAAAAAAAAAATCTAAATCTATGCAGAATGTTTCTCCAGTATGCTGCTTTGCTTTAATCCCATTTCAAAGCCTCTCTGGTTCTCTGCGCTACCTGTGCTGATTGTTGTGTGCTTTGTAGAAGGCTGAGGACGACGCCATGCCCATCCGCCGCAACGTCAACTCCTCTGCCAGGGAAACTCCTCCCAAGAGCAAACCTGCTGAAGAGGAAGAGGTGAAAGCAGGTACAGTACACTGCTCTGATGTGTATTCAGATGTAAGCTTGCATGCCGAAACTCCTTGCTGCTGGGATTAAAACACTCAGCTCCTTTGCCCGCGGTATTGGGAGGTTACATTGTCAGCCACTGTGTTCATTCTGAACCTCACTGGTTTGGTCTTCATAGCCTGTGGCAAAGCCCTGACACTCCAGATACAAGCCCTTGGAAGCTTCAGAATAAAGGTAGAAATTGCAAAGTTTCAACAGTGTTAAGTTGAAATCGAAAGAATGGAGTTAATGAACGGAAAACCAAAGTATTGAGCTTCTTGCTTTCTTTTCCTGAACAAAAGGATTTTGCCATAATATGTCACCAAATCTAGTCTACTGTTAAACAGTTCTGGCCTTAGCAACCTCATCTCAGGATGTGTCATTTCAGTAGTGTAGAATCATCATAGAATCACAGAATAGCTTAAGTTGGAAGGGACTACTCATCTACTCCAACCTCTCCACCATGGGCAGGGAGGGTTGGATGCTCGAGGCCTCACCCAGCCTGGCCTTAAACACCCCCAGAGAGGGGAGGCATCTGTTGTGGGCTGTAAAACACATCAGGACACACCATGACATGGGGATATAGATCATAGAATTACTCATGTTGGAAGGGACCTCAGAGCTCATTTACTCCAGCCCCCCCCACCATGGGCACAGACACCTCTCAACAGACTCAGCTGCTCAAGGTCTCAACCAACCTGGCCTGGAACATCCCCAGGGAGAAAGCATCCACAACCTCCCTGGGCAGCCTGTTCCAGAGTCTCACCATCTTCATACTGAAGAACTTCTTCCTCAGCTCCAGTCTAATCCTGCTCTCCCTCAGCCTTAAACCATTCTTCCTTGTCCTGTCTTTGTACACCATCAGGAAAAGTCCCTCTGCAGCCTTCTTGCAGAATCCCTTCAGGTACTGGCAGGCAGCTCTGAGGTCCCCCTGGAGCCTTCTCTCCAGGCTGCACACCCCCAGCTCCCTCAGCCTGTGCTCACAGCAGAGCTGCTCCAGCCCTGGCATCCTCTTTGTGGCCTCTGGCCTCACTCCAGCAAACTCTGTGTTGTTCTGCTGGGGACAAGATTGGAGGTTAGGTCTCAGCAGAGCAGTCAAGGGGCAGAATCCCCTTTCTTGCCCTGCTGCCCACACTCTTCTCTCTAGTTTTACTGACTCTGCCCTCTTTGGTGTCACATAGAAATCAACTGTATAGCAGACTAACTGTTCCTACACTCTGTTTTAAGTGCATGATGCCTTCATGGTCAAACTCTGCACAGGGATCTAGCAGGAGTGCTTAAGGCTCTTTCTTGGAAATAGGAAACCTGTCTGCTGCATGGACAAGTCATGGTGGAGAGCTACACACAAAGTGATAGTGGCAATTTATATGCATCTTACTTAGCAGGCAGCCTCAGTCTCTGAGCTATTCTCAGCTAAATGTGCTGGAGTTCATTTGCTTGGGAAGTTGATTTCTGGCTGGGTTTGACCCTGCTGTGATAGCAAAGCACTTCTGCCAATGCATGTGCAATCTAAGGCTTGGCCAGCTCTGAAAGAGTATGATTGAACAGTTCAAATCCTTCAGGTGCTACACAAGCAGTGGTGTTTGGAGACAAGTTGGGCATAAACAAAGTTGCTTGTAGGTATCTATTCAGATTTGTAGGTTTTTTTTGTTGTTGTTGTTGTCTTGGTTTTTGTGGTGTTGGGTTTTTTTTATTTTTTGTTAAAAATAGATAAACCTCAACCTAGGAGAAAATCTTAGTGCTTCATTTTACTGATTCCCTCCTCCCTTCCCCACCCAGACCTCTCTGATGAGGGCTGATTGCACAAGTAACTTGTGGACTATAGAGGAGACTGGAATAGAGTTTGTTGTGAAAATGCTACAGGATATTGTTTGAAGTTATTCTGGCAGCTGATGGCTGATTGCACCTTGTCAAAGCTCTTGTCAGTAGGTTTGGTCACTTAAGTTGCATTCAAATCATCTCTTCCAATTAGAGGAAATTGTCTGCTGAGGAGTAATTTTTGGGGGGCTGTTCTTGAGCTTTTTGATGATTTTTCCACCCTGGCCTTCCTGAAGAACAGTAACTTGATGCATTTTCACATCTCTTAGATGCAGAAGTCACCTCTGAGGAATCTGCCTCTGCTGGAGAAGAACAAGAGAGTGAAACCCTGCCTGCTGCTGCATCTGGTGAGGCAGAACAGCCAAAGGAACCTGAGAATGAAGGGAAGGGGGAAACAAAGTCCTCAGAAGAAACCAAAAAGGAGTAAGGCTTGCCTAGTGCTGAATCCAGGGGTTTGGGGAGGATTCTGGAGAAAGTCAGATGCCAGGGATAAGGAGAACAGACTTGGCTGGGCTCAATCTTAAAGGTCTTTTGCAACCTCAACAATTCTATGGGGAAAACAGGATGGGGCCTTTAAAGAACTGCCTTTATTTCTCAGGAGGAAGCTACCAGTCAGGTGTAGCTGCTCTTCCAGCACATGGGTGAGACTATCAAGATAGTCTTGTCTGCTAGAAAGAGCCAAATGTTCTTTGGATGGTGTTCAGTGTCAGCTGTGGTGGGCTGCTGTCGCTGGTCTGCTTGGCTGCCCTGTTTTACAGTGCTGTTGTCTTACTGTGGCTTTGTGGTGTTCTCAAGTGAGAAGGATCAGTCCAAGGAAAAGGAGAAGAAGGTGAAAAAGACCATTCCTGCGTGGGCTACTCTCTCTGCTAGCCAGCTTGCTAGAGCACAGAAGCAAACTCAGATGGCTGCCACCTCCCGTCCCAAAATGGATGCTATTTTAACTGAGGCCATCAGGGTAAGCAGGAGACAAATGTTTCTTCTCTTCATCTGTCGCAAAGCAGAATCATTTGCTTGCCTAAAATCATGGTTCCAGCTTTGCTGATGGTGCAGACTCTGCTGCTGACTGCTAGCAGGGAATTGCCTGTGCCTGGAAACCCTTGCAGCTGAAGTGTGAGTCCCTGATGATGGGCCCTGTGGATTATTTTCTTGGTTTAGAATTTGTTTCCCTTCCCTAATTATGTTGGTAGAAGCAGCTAGGATGGCATAACCTGGTTGCTTGCTGTCAGCATGTGCAGTGATGCCTCCTAGCCACATTGAACTCCATTTACCTCTCTTGGATACCTGCTTTTGTCAGCCTGAACTTAGTCACATTCAGGACAGATGGAAATAGAAACCAGCATCCCAAAGTGCTGTTGGTCTTGGTTTGCTGTATCCCTCCTGGTCGTGAGAAGAGACCTCTGCTGTTGTAGTTGTGCTGCTGCTGTCACCTTGAGGCTTGGTCCATACATGTTGCATTCAGAGGAGGCCTGAACTCCACTAGCCTGAACTGTGAGATGGCCTTTCCAGCTGCTGTATCTTCAAAACATGAACTTCAATTTGGGTTTTTTTTCTCTAGTTTACTCCTCTTAAAAAAAATGGCAATTTATTCTGACTTAATGATTACTCTTACTGACAAACTTCCATAACATCACAGAATGCTTTAGGTTAGAAGGGACCTGTAAAGTTCATCTAGTCCAAATCCCCTGCAGTTAGCAGAGACACCTGCAGCTGGAGCAGGCTGCTCAGAATCCCAAACAACCTGACCTACAATGGTTGGGGTGCATCTACCACACTTCTCTGGGCAGCCTGGGCCCAAGCTCAAGTGTAAAACAGATCTTCCAGTCTGAATCTCCCTTTTAGTTTCAAACCATCCTCCCTTGTCCTGTCACAACAGGCCCTGCTCAGAAGTCTGTCCCCAGCTTTTTTCTGGGTCCCTGTAAGTCCTGAAACCACAGGAGGTCTCCCTGAAGCCAGGCTGAACAATCCCTGCTTTCCCAAGCTGGCCTCACAGCAGAAGGATTCCAGCCCTGGCTTGTTTTGGGGTTTGTGCAGCATTGTTTTGCCAGGAGGTGACAATTTTGTAGCAGCATGGAGTGTTTGTAACCGTTACTGCTGAGTGCTGCAGGGTACAGCAGTAGCTGATCTGGCCTCCCTCTTCTGCCTTTGTGCCATCTGCCCTTCAGCCACTCTGAAGGAGAAAGTTAAAGATTTTGTGAGATGGTTTAGCATCAGACTTGGTAGAGTTAAGAGAATGGTTGGACTCCATTTTGAAGGTCTTTTTTAACCAGAGCAATTCTGTGATTCCAAGTCCTGGAGTCCTGTGTACGTTTTAGACTCCCCAGTTCCAGAAAGACAAAGATAATGCTGGAAAGAGTCTACAGAGCTACAAGGATGATTGGGAAACTTGAACATCTTTGCTATGAAGGAAGGCTGAAAAACATGGGACTGCTTAGTCTGGAGAAGAGAAAGCTGAGAGGGGACCTTACTAATGTCTGTAAATATCTGAGGGGTGGGTGTCAAGGTGAAGGTGCCAGGCTCTTCTCAGACGTGACCAGTGATAGGACAAGGGACAGGGGGTACAAGCTGGAACCCAGGAGGTTCCACCTCAACACAAGGAGACACTTCTTTACTGTGAGGGTGACAGAGCACTGGAACAGACTGCTCAGAGAGGTTGTGGAGTCTTCTTCTCTAGAGACTTCCAAAACCCACCTGGATGTGTTCCTGTCTCACTTGCCCTAGATGACCCTGCTCTGACATGGGGTTGGACTCAATCTCTAGAGGTCTTTTCCAACCCCTTTCATTTTGTGAGTAATATTTTGATTCCCTATGGGGAAAAGTCCACCCCTGGCAGGCTGTGTTGATCTGCTGGCCCACATGCATGGATGCAACCTCTGTTCTTCCAGTCCCACAGCAGGATAACTGCATGCAGGGGGTTCTGCTGACTTCTTGCTCCTGTCCTAGGCCTGCTTCCAGAAGAGCGGCGCGTCCGTCGTTGCCATACGGAAGTACATCATCCACAAATACCCTTCCCTGGACCTTGAGAGGAGAGGCTACCTGCTGAAGCAAGCACTGAAAAGGGAGCTGGAGAGAGGAATCATTAGGCAGGTAAGAGGTGCTGTGTGGAGCAGCACTGGAGGTGTCTTTAATCACATGAGTTTCTTAAAGTCCATTGGCAGGTCTCTGGGGTGGTTCTCTTCTCCCTCGAGGGGGTTAGTTAAGGTCTGTCTCCACTTTGCTAGACACCAACAGAACTTCAGCATTGTGCTGTCCATCAGATACTTTGCAGGGTTGTCTGTTGTGCACCTGCTGTAGCCGTGCAGCAGAATGTCTTCAGACTGACTCTAGCAACAGCCCTTCTGCAGCAGCACTTGGCAGTGCTGGGTTAACAGTTGGACTCAATGATCTTAAAGGGCTTTTCCCACCAAAATGATTTTGTGGTTCTATTTCTCTTACCACTGCAATTTGATGCCTGTGGTGTCTCTTAGGGTCTCCTGGTCTGCACAGCAGAGCAGGTTATTATTGTCTGGCTGTGGTTTCTTAGTGATGTGTCAGTGGGCTTAAATCAGCCTCTACCATCACAGCCCATGGCCAGGATGACTGCATTCCAGATCTGTCTGAGGTGTTCAAGGCCAGGTTGGATGAGGCCTTGAGCGACCTGTACTATTGGGAGGTGTCCCTGCCTATGGCAGGGAGTTGGACCTAGATGATCCTTGAGGTCCCTTTCCAACTTTACCATTCTATGATTCTGTGATTCTATGTCTCTTCATCTCTTTCAGATTGTTATTATGAGTTAACTTTCTTAAAGACTGAAATGGATTTTCTCTTGAACTAGGTGAAAGGAAAAGGAGCTTCTGGGAGCTTTGTCGTGGTGTCTAATGCAGGAAAAACTGTCCCAAAGTCCAGAGACAGAAAGGTGAGGTGGATCATTTTAAACAGCACTCTGAAAAGCCTTGCACTGAAACAAACATTCATGGATCTTAACAAATGCTTTTGTGTCTAACCCCAGCCCAAACTGTATTCTTCTCCTTGCTGCATTATTCCTCCCCAAGTACAGTAAGAAAAATACTCATTCCACTAGAATTAAATGATAAAGCCAGTGTGAGAAATTAAAAACAAGTGAGATAATCAAAATCAGAGTTCTAAAACCAAGCCCTGGGATTTAATTCAGAGGCAGAAAACTGAGTAGCCATGAAACTCCCCTTCAGCCTTTACCTGGTAGAGAGAGATGCCTCTCACATGTTGTAAGAGAGCTTCCTACTGCTGCTATTTTATTTGTTGCATGGATAAATGGAAGCCTCTAGTCTGCAAGGCTCTCAAAGGAACAGTTTTCCATCAGCTGTGGGGAGAGAGAGAGGAAGAGTGAAATATCCTAAACCACCTGGCAGAAAGCTGCTGCAGTTAGGTGTTCTGAGGGAGTAAATGTGATATGAGGCTTCTTGAGCCTCCTTCTCACCATGAGTTGTGGGCCCAGCATCGCTGTTCTCTCCCTGCTCTGCTGGGTGAAGGGAACCTGTTTCCAGCTCTGCAACTACAAAACTCTGCTGGAACTGCTCTTCCCTTTCCAGCTTAGGCAATTGAACCCAGAGAGCACTGTAACACCTTGCTCCTCATCTGGTTGCTGGGGACACCAAAAGCCCTAAAGCTGAGTGAGACAGGGACACACTGGCTGCCAGGGCACTGAAGAAAACAAACTGCAGTGCAACTTTAAACAGAGCTGACTGGCTCCATGAGAAGTTGGAGCAAGGCCCCTGCTAATACATCACTTTTCCTGTTCCCAGCATATCACTGTCTTTGTTCTGCACCACAGACAAGTAACTTAGAGCTTGCTTTTGTTTCTGGTGCATTCAACTCGCAGCCCAGCAGCTGTCTGGGCAAGCAGCACCCTCATCTGTCTGACTGCTTGCAAAGCTGCTGTTCAGCATCAAAATCATTAAACTGCAGCACATTTCCCCAGTGTCTCTTTTGTATAAAGAACAGACTGGTGTTCTGTGAGGTTTTTTTTTATCCAGTCATCCCCTCCTGAAAGTAACGGAGGGCTGGAGGAGAATTCAGAAGGGAGTGTTGCCTTCAATCAAGATTTTGTTCTGTCACATGAAAAAAAAGCCCTGCACTCTTGTTTAGCTGTTCATTTGGGGGAGGATTTGCCCTGTATAAACAGCTCTTGCCTTTAGTTTTTAAGTTTCCTGTCAGTGTGTGTCATTTTCATCTGTCTCACTTAACAGCAGCAGAGAAAAATGTCTGTAGATGGAGGAAGGAAGTGATTGGAAATATAAATGTTTTAGTAATAGGCTGAGGGACAGTGGTTTGAAACTGGAGCAGGGCAGATTTAGGTTGGGCATCAGGAGGAAGTTCTGCACAATGAGAGTGGTGAAATACTGGAACAGGTTGCTCAAGGAGATGGTTGAGGCCCCATCCCTGGAGACATTCAAGATGAGACTTGATGTGGCCCTGGGCAGCCTGCTCTAGTTGGAAGTGTTCCTGCTGCCTACTGGGGGGTTGGACAAGAGGAGCTTTGAGGGTCCTTTCCACCCCAATGCAATCTGTGAATCTATGCTGTTTAAATATCCAGCAGTTTATACTTGTAAAACTTCCCTGATGCCCCTATGAAAATTCTAGCCACGTTTGTTTGGTTTTACTCAAGCTGTGAGCTCTGAGTTGTTCATTGGAAGTGCTGCCTTACAGAACTCGATTTTTCCAGCTGTGTGGCCAGTGTCAGGTGTGCTTCATCATCATTGCTGGTTCAGACAAACCCAGAGTTTTAAACCTCACTGATGGCTAAAAGCATGTCTGTTGCAGAAAAGCACTTCAGCCTCGACTGCAGAGCAGCAAGTCAAGCTGGAAGATGTCCTGCCGCTGGCTTTCACCCGCCTCTGCGAGCCCAAGGAAGCTTCTTACAGCCTCATCAAGAAATACGTGTCTCGGTATTACCCCAAGCTCAAAGTAGATATCAGGTAGGTGCAGGAGCATGCAGAGCTGAGGAGGAGCAGTGAAGTGCTGAGAGCCTTTGCCTCTCAGTTCAGTATTGCAGCAGGCAGGTGGTGCTCTGGGTCCTGGAGCCTTCAGGAGAGCTCAGCGGGGATTGCTCTCTTCTCCCTACTATCAGGTGATAGAATGACAGGAAATGACCTCAAGTTTCATCAGGTGAGGGTTGGACAAGAGGAATGATTTATTTCCTGCAAGAGTGGTCAGGGATTGGAAGAGGCTGCCCAGGGAGGTGGTGGAGTCCCAATCCCCAGAAGTGTTCAAGAACCATGTGGCCATGGTGGTGTTGGGTTGGACAGGGTGATCTTGGAGGGCTTTTCCAACCTAACAGTTCTATGGTACTGTAAAAGCTGTGCCTCTCCTGCATCCCTCCACACCCTGTCTTTCCTGGTACCCACATCAGCATTGTTCCACTCATCTCCAAAACCCCAAAAACCAGATCCTTTCAGTGGTGTGGATGTGAAGTTCTCCCCCTGAGACCTTGTCCCACTTGCTTCTGGGTGCTTTGGCTTACAGAACTCTTGAAGTTTGCCCACCCAGAGTGGCTCGGTGAGGACAAAGCAAATGCAAGCAAACCTGTGCATCACCTCTGACAGGGGCTTGTGCTCAGCCTCTTGTTTGTGAGATGACTCATGGCCCACCGAGCCCAAACGTGCTTTCTGCTAGGGCTGAGGCCTCCCCGGTGAAGCTTGTCAGAGGAGGTACGGCCCCAGGCGAGCGCTGCGGTGGATTTCCGCTGGCGCCGCTCGTTCTGCGGTGCTCAGCAGCTGCTGACAGCTCTCCATTAAAGTGTCTGCCTGTAGGCAGGCAGCCCCCTGAGCACGGCTCCGCTCGCTGCCGAACGCCTCGCTGCTCTGTTTGTTTGCCAAGCTGTCGCTGTGTGTCACTAAAGCTTTCTCCTCTTGTGTTTCAGACCCCAGCTGCTGAAGAACGCCCTGCAGAGAGCTGTAGAGAAGGGCCAGTTAGAGCAGATCACAGGCAAGGGAGCGTCTGGGACTTTCCAGGTCAGAGCCAGAGTTCATCTTGTTTTGTCAGCTGACTGCCAGCCATCGATTCAAGTTAACCTGCCCCTTCCCCCCTGCTTTACTGGGGACACCTTTCTTTAGCAGCCTGGCCTGCTCAGGAGCTGTCAGACTCTGAAGCAGTAGGACTTTTGCTCTCCTCTTGGTCTGCATTTCTGGAGCAGACCCTTCCTTGCTTAGCGTGTGCACCACAGGCTGCTTCAGCTCTGACTCACTGGCACAGTAGGGGAGCTGGTGGGGTAAGCTTTCCTCTCCATCACTAATTGCCAGTGCTGTAGGTACCCCAGATGTCTGCAATGTCTTCTCCTCGTGTCTGTGCCACGCAAGTCTCTTGTGTACATTTGGTCTGTGGGATGGAGAAAGATCTGATATATTTCCTTCCCTGAGTGACAGGCCTTTAGATTGCCACATCCCTGTGGTGTGTTTGGGGCCCAGGACACTGTTCCCAGCCCAAAGCCCTCCTCCAGGCCAGCTGACTGAGCAGGCCTGTCCTGTCCTCCCAGTAAGAGGTGGGAGAGCTACCTTCCCTCTGCAGGCTTTTAATATCTAACATATCTGTGCTCACGCAGGAGCGCCGACACACCTGGTGCAGAGGAGCTTGTCCTGACCTGGTTTGGGAGAATTTTGTCTTGATGCTTTTCTCTTCCTCCTTGGAAAACAGCTGAAGAAGTCAGGGGAGAAGCCCCTGCTGGGTGGGACTGTGATGGAAGATGCCATCCTGTCTGCTATTGCGGCCATGAACGAACCGAAGACCTGCTCCACCACAGCGCTGAAGAAGTACATCCTGGAAAACCATCCAGGGACCAACTCCAACCTGCAGGGTAAAGCACCCATCCCTGTGCCACTTCTCTTCTGCCTGCTGAAAGAGCCCTGCAGCTGCAGATGTCTGTGCAGCACCTTTGAACCGTTCTGTTGGGCTTGCTGGGGAGTTGACAGCTGCTCGGCTCTTTGTGCTGCAGAGATGCTCAGTGGTTTTCATTCCCATCAGCTCCTTTCAAGCCTGACAAAGGCTGTTCCTGAGACAGAAAGCGTGTTTCTCTTGTCTACAGCACGTTCCCAGGAAGGGGGAAGAGCATTCAAATGGTTTATTGGTTTTCAGTCACTAGGTTGATGTGATCTGTCTCTGTTTTGAAAGGCTGCAGCTTGGCATAAAGGCAGCTCCTCTTTGCTTTTTGTTCAGAGAAGCTGCTTAAACTATAAGAAAAAATTCCCAAGCACCACTCTTACTGATTTGTTTGAGGTGCTCCTTTGATTCTGATTTTAAAAGGTCAAGCAAGTGAGGAAAGAAACTACTCCTGTTATATTTGGGAAGGGATTTGGCATGTCTGTCTCCCCAGGAATGACACTAATGTCTGCTTTGACTTTTGCATTACCAGCAGCAATGCCAGCAGAGACTTTAAAGCAGATCTAATGGCTCATCTGCAGCAAGGCTGAGAGTAAATAATGCAATTTAACAGAGGCCGGAGGTCATTTGAAGCAGGTTGAGCTCACAGATCACTTTGTTACTGTGATGTACAGAGCTACAAAGATGCTGAGGGGCCTGGAGCATCCTTGAGGAGCAAAGGCTGAGAGCCCTGGGGCTGTTGAGTCTGGAGAAGAGCAGCCCCAGAGACCATCTGAGCAATGCTCAGCAAGAGCTAAAGGACCTGTGGGGAACAAGAGGCAGGGGCCAGACTCTTGTCAGTGGTGCCCAGTGACAGGACAAGGGGCACTGGGCACAAACTGGAACCCAGAAGGTTCCAGCTGAGCAGGGGGAGAAACTTCCTTGGTGGGAGGATGCTGGAGGCCTGTGGCAGGCTGCCCAGAGAGGTTGTGGAGTGTGTAGAGAGCTTCCAACCCTCCCTGGCCGTTGTGCTCCTGGGCAAGCTGCTGTGGGTGCCCTGCTTTAGCAGGGGGTTGATGATCACCAGAGGTCCCTTCCAAGCCCCACCATGCTGTGATTGTGTCACAGGGCTGGTGCCATCCCTCAGGACATAGGGCCAGAGAGTGGGTGGCTGCTTCCACACTCCTCAGCATCAGCATGGCTCCTGGGTGCAGAACTTGGCAAAACACAGAGTAGTGCAGTTCTCTTGCTGTTGTGTGGGCTAAAGAAGTTGTCTGAGGCCTTCTGCCAGTTAGAGACTGGTTTCAAGTGTGGCTTGCTATTCTTGGGCAGGGAAGAGACTTTCCAGGCTTACTAAGCTCTTGCAGGATTTATCTTCATGACTGTTGAAAATCACTCTGGTTCTTCAAGGTCTGTGTTGAGCTGTCCTTTGGTACTCCTCAGTCTTGCAAGTCAGGAAATTTCAATGTGCAATCTGTTGTTTTCTTCTCCTTTCATTACATATGAGGATGTGGCATTGTCCCAAATGATTCTCTGGCTCTGAAATGTCAGTTCTTGATTAAAAACCCTTTTCAGGAGCATTCTCTAAGTGGTTAGGGTGAACACCTTTGCATTAATCACACAGAACAGGTTCAGGTGACAGTTCTGGCAGCATGTTTTGGGATCTTTCCTCTTTCCATTCCTCAAGTGAACCTCTTGGGGCAGGCCTTGCTTTTTCCTTGGTTTGGAGGGAGCTAAATATGTAAATGGTCCCTCTAATTCAAGCTGCTGACTAAGCAACTTCAGGCCTTTGCCAGAGACAAAGACCCCCCCTGTACTTGCACAGCTGTGGTTACAGTTCTTACTCAGCAAGCAAGAGAACAGAGAACTGGAATTAAAAGTGCATTTGACTGAGTTCTAAACCAAATATTTTCCCTTTTTTAAAGAGTAAGTAAATATAAATGAAGCCACAGAACAGGAAAAGATGCAGCACATGAGATGTGTAGAATATGAGGAGGATGAAAGCAAGATAAAGACCTTCTGGAGAACAGGCTAAAGAAAGCTGAGACTTGGGTCACATTAGTCCAGAAGGAATTACATGATGCTGGATCCCTGGATCAGGGCATCAAAACTATGAACTATCTTTACTTCTTCCTTTGGAGGATTTAAAGTTATCCTAAGTGTTCAGGAACAAACACTTTTGTTTTGTACCTTGCTTGGAAGTCAACTCTGACCTACTGAATCTTGGGAATGCAGTGGGCTAGCTGGGTCCCACAGGCAGCTCTTTGCTGGGTGCAAGAGGAAGCATGTCTTCAATGGCTTTTTGGGTCTCTGGTGCTGTTCCATTTCTCTGTAGGTGTCCTGGCTAAAGGAGGCTCATCCTGACTCCCCATGTCTGATTTTGGGAGAGCACTGCAGAGAACAGTGAGGTTAGACATGTAAGCAGAGAGATTAACACAGCCTTTGACTGATTTTATTTCTTTTTGACTTCACAGTGCATCTACTGAAGAGAACCCTGCAGAAATGTGAGAAGAATGGCTGGATGGAGCAAATTTCTGGGAAGGGATTCAGTGGAACCTTTCAGCTTTGCTTCCCTTATTATCCTAGGTAAAGAGCTTGGCTGTAAATTGATGTTCAAGTGTCATATAGGTCAGCCAGAGAGCAGTCCTGAAGCTATTTATCTACAGGGAAGCTTGGAGGGTTTAATAACTGATGAACCACAACATTGTCACCCATCCTCTAGACAATAACAAGAATTGGAGTGACTGTGAACAGACAAAGCTGGCTTCATTAGCAAGGGAAGATTCTAAGGGCAATAAAATCATTGCCCTCAGTATCCTCAGGTACTCTGTAGTGATGCTGCTGCTTTTTTTTTCTTTTCTTTGAGGTTCAGGTTTATTTCAGTGTTCCTGTGCTAAACCAAATTTGTGTGAGCTGTTTGTGGAGTGGTGGTGTTACTGCAGGGATGCTCCAGGAGGAGGACCCAGCTGTTTGCCTATCTTAATGCTGATGTGGAGGAGAGGTGGGAGGAGGGAAGCTGACCTAGATTAGCTGCTGTGAGACTAAACCAGCCTTTCTGCTCCTGCTGTGAGTCCGTATTGTGCTGGGCCACATGGAGCCCAGGGATGGTGGTTTACTGTCCCACAGTGAGCCAAATGGCAGTGTAGTTATCATAAGTCTCTGCCTCCCACCTTTTATTGCACATGGACGAAGTCCTCAGTGGCTTCAGCCTGCATTCAGTCACCAACATCTGATTTTTGTCCCTTTGTTGTCCACCTTCCTGTGTTTGTGCAGGGGGGGTGATGGGGAAGAGAACCAGAGAAAGGGTAGCTGAGCTGCTGGTGACTTACAAGCTGTCACCCTTGTGCCACTGCAGAGACTAAATCGTGGTGCTTCAGACTGTAGCAAGCACAGAAATCCTGGGGGTGTTGCTTAAGGGTACCTCAGCTTGCTTGGGTTACCCAAGGCTTACTGAGCCTGGAGTTGTGTCCTTAGCAGTAAGTCCAACTGACAAGAACCCTCTTGTAGCCCAGATGTGCTCTACCCAGAGAAGCAGCAGGATGAGGACTCTGAGGAATCTGATGAAGATGAAGATGAGGAATCGGAGGAGGAGGAGGAAGAAGAGTCTGAAGAGGAAGAGTCTGAAGAGGAAGAGCCACCACCAAAGAAGAGGTATGGCAGAATGACAGATAAGTGGATGAATCAGAAGTGTCTGTCAAGGCTGTTGAGCACAAGGGTTTGTCTCTTGGGGTGGTCATTTATCCAAGAGGCTGTGGCTCAGAGGTGCTGGAAGGAGGAGTTTCTAATTAGGCCTCACTCTAGGGATGCTGATGTCTTCCATTCCATCATTTCGAGCTTGCCTTTTTTTTTCCCACCAGATGAGGAGAGAGCCAGAGCCTGTGTTTACTCTTTGTATTGCCTTTTAGTCTACTGAAGTCACCTTCTGTGCTTTACAGAAGTGTTAGGTTTCACATTTTCCTCAGGAAAACTTTTCCCTCCAGTATTTGCAGCTCCGCAGGCCAGATCTGAGGCTCAGAATGTGGACTTGAGATAAGTGGTGTTGGTTGAGTAATAAAATCCCATTTAGAGAGGAGAGAGAGTGCTTAGGTCTCTTAATTGTTCTGACAATTGACTTGGAGTCCTTGTCATTATTTGGATGTTTATATGGCTGAGGAAGGAGCTGGAAACCTCTCTGGCAGAACACTTTGGGGATTGAGAAGTGCTTAGCCTGGCAAGATCCACCAGAGGAGTCCTTGCTCGTTGGGATTTAGCTAATGAAATGTGCTGCTGCACAAAGGAACAGCTGTGGTGAAGGAGGAGGATGCCAAGATCTGCCTCATCTATGCAAACTGACGACAGCAGCTCTGCTCTGAGTAGTGTTTGTGCCTCCTCTGAGCTCTTGTGCTCTCTCTCTGACAGGATGCAGAAGAGGCCGCCTCCGAAATCACGGAGCAGGGCCCCTCCGATGAAGCGAAGGGAATCCAAACCCAAGCCAAGAAAAACCCCTGCAGCCCACCGGGGGAAAGCAAAGCCCCCTCCTAAGGTTAAAACCCCTGCTAAGAAAGCCAAACCAGCAGCCCCAGCCATCAAGAAGCCTTCTGGTGGCAGCTCTTCCAAGAAACCAGCAGCCAGCGGGAGGAAGGAAGTTGCCAAGGGCAAGTCCACCATGAGGAAATCCCTGCGGGCAAAGAAGTAAAAACCTTTCCACCCTCAGGGAATCCCATGGGCAAATCCACAACCTTGTTTTATAATTCAACGTGCATTTGTATTTTAGTTCTGATGCTTAAACACTTCTTTCATTTCTTTTTTTGTTTTTTTTTTTGAATGATTGGGGGGAGGGGGGGAAAGAAACAAAAAAAAAAAAAAAAAAAAAGCTGAAAGCTAAACCAACCCAACCCAGTGCTGTGCCTGGAGCTGCCCCTCCCCTGGGACAAGTCATCTTTAGTTTCTGCAATAATTGTAGGACTTTTCTAGGGCCATATATAATCTGTACATTTTATGGTGTTCCTCTTGGGTTGGGAGGGAGGGGAAGGGGGGTGGGTGGGCTTTCAAAGCTTCTTCAAAGAAGATCTTTTTATCTTTAGACAGCAGGAACAGGATGATTGGGGGAATATGATTCTTAATGAGGAGGTGCAGCAGCAGGAGAGTCCTCCCTAGATCCCCTGCATGACGAGGTCCTTAACGCTTCTGTGAAGAAGCAGTGTAAATACAGCACTTGCACTGAGCCCTGGAGGTGCCCCTGATGGGCTGAGGGGGTGGCACCTTCTGCTCCTTCAGGCCAGCCAGGTTTGTGTGACAGCGAGTCAGACCCTCAGGACCTTCCACTGATGGTCTGAGCCTGGAGGGGGCGGTTCTGGGTTAAGTGGGTGATTCGAATTCGTGTTTCCATGCCACATCTGTTACCTTTGAAACCAAAATATATTCCAGAAGTCTTCTTCAATCCAACTTTGAATTGTTTTTAAGAGATAAAGAGCCTGAGTTTTGTCACCTCGTTTACCCTTTTTCTAAAGAGAAGTTGGAGAGCTATACAGTTGCTAATGTAGAGATGTTGATAAGTGAAGAACATGCAGTTTGCTAAAATAAAATGAAACTAGATTCCAGGCCTGCTCCTCTGTGTCCTTTCTTTTCCTTGCCAGCTTTCTTCTCCTGGAAGTGTAGAGAGGAGGGAATTACAGTCAGCAAAAAGCAAATCTTGGTCAAAAGTCCATTGCCAGCATGAAAAACTTGGGCTATTTTTGCCTGAGCCCCTGCCAAGCTCTGTAGCTGGACCAGCTTCTGACCTTTTTCTTCCCCGGTTTCTCTGGAGACAAAGGTGAGCAAGAAGAAAGCTCTGTTTGCACCTTTATGCTGCTCCTCTTCTCCCTCTGCCCCCCACCCGTCAGTGGGGACAAAAAAAGACTAGCTGAAATCATCCCCCCTCTTACCCTGCTCAGCCTGAGTTCAGAACATGCTCTGCCACATCCCTGCTTCTCCCTTGGACAGGGCAGCGCCGGTGACTGGGATGTGATGTGGCAGTCTTCGCTTAACGTGCTGCAGGAGAGAGCTTTGCAGCTACCCTGTTGAGAGGAGTGCAGGTACCTCTGGAAACGCCTAGAAAAGGAGGAGAAAATAGCCTCAGTGAATGGCGGCTTTTCAGCTGCCATCCCAGTGCACCTCCAGCAACTGGGAGTGACAAAAGTCCTGATAGAAATGGCCTGAATTGTTCCCAGCCCTGTAAGGGAGTGCTGAAAGAAAAATCACAGCTGCTGGAGACCCGAGAGAGTGAAAGCCCCCATCAAAGAGCAATCCACAGGGATGTGAAACAATTAGAAACCTTAATGGCTCTTTCCTGGGGCTGCTTGTACCCAGACTGGGGGGGGGAGGCCTGGGGGCGTTTTCCTCCTGGCAGGGTTACTGGGAGGGCTTTTCTGTCAGAGGGGTATTGCTGGGGACAAGGAGCTCCGTGAGGCATTTCCAGGGGATATGGAGCCCGATGGGACATTGCTGGGGACAAGAAGCTCAATAGGTTATTTCTGGAGATGTTCGATAGGTTATTTCTGGGGCTGACTGGCCCAGCTCCGGGGCACTTGGTGACCTTCCTCTTCCCAATGACATTCCCAGCCCGCAGACACTTGGTAAATCACCGCTCTGCATGGTGCTGGTTTTCCACACGTGAGCAGAGTTGATTTTTGCTGTGGGGCACCTTGAATTCAAGGGATGTGCTACAAAACTGGTCACCACCAAACCTTCGTTGGTTGTGGGTTTGATGCTAGTGAGGTGGTTTCTGCACATTGGGTCAAGAGGAGCAGCCTTGGTCTGGTTGTATTTCATCCAAAGGACCGAGCCTGGCTTCCTGGGAACAGCAGGATGGAATGGGAAAAATCTTCATCCTGTGCCAGCTCTGCTGCGTGTTCAGGGAGGTTCTGCTGCTCCTCTGCTCCAGTCTCTGCTTCCTGACCAGACTGGGCTCCATTCTGTTCTTTCTTCAGCCCCATCTGGCCTGGTTTTTATCGTTTTTCCGCTCTTTCTACGCTATTCACTCATCCGGCAGGCTCTGCTGGGACAGCTCACAGCACCGCAAGCCAGCTGGTGCTGGCAGTGACCCAAAGTTTGAACACTCCTTTGGGACCCTTTTTCTCACACACCCTTGGGTGCATCCTAAGGGTTAGACTTTCCTTCCCAAACTGTTGCTTTGCCTTTCCAGCGATCCTGGGGCTGGGGGCAGCTTTCACCTTGGCCAGATGGAGAATTTTGGGGTCCCGTGCCTCTGGGTTTGCATGGAGGTTGGATCCATCCCTCCTTTGGGTAGACAGCAATGAAAATAACTCTTGGGACTTCAGAAACTGGGTTGAAAAGATTTTATGCGCTGCATCAAAATCTTAGGGCCCCAGCAGGGGAAGGACATGGAGCTGCTGGAGCAGGTTGGGAGGAGATCCTGAAGATAATCAGAGTCAGAGAGGCTTTACCCCGTGGGGGCAGATAGAGAAGAGTTGGGGCTGTTCAGCCTGGAAAAGGCTTCAGGGAGACTTCAGATCAGCCTTTCAGTACCTAAAGAGTACGGGAGAGCTGGGGAGGGACTTTTCACAAGGGCTTGGAGTGCCAGAATCAGAGCCAATGGCTTTGAGCTGGGAGAGGGGAAAGCGAGAGTGGAGATGAGGAGGAAATTGAGAGTGAGGGTGGGGAGACACTAGCACAGGTTGCCCAGGGAGGCTGTGGCTGCCTCCTCCTTGTGGGGTGTTCAAGACCAGGTTCTATGAGGCCTTAAGCTGCTGAGTCTAGTTGAGAGGTGTCCCTGCCCATGGCAGGGAGGTTGGAGTAGATGATCAATTTAAGGTCCCTTCCAGTCCAACCCCTTCTATCAATCAATGGCTCTGTGTGCGTGTCGAGGTTAGAAATTGCTTCTCTGCTGGGCATTGCAGGGGGTGGGGGAAAGGCAGGAGAGGGGAAAAAAAAAAGAATCCCTCTGAGCCGCGTTTTCCAAAAAGCGGGAGCCTCGCAGCTCGCCGTCGCTTCCAAGTAACGGAGCAAGCCGGGGAGGCAAATTGCGGTGATTCATCGCGGGCAGATCGGAGGCAGGAAATGGGAGCTCGCTGCCTGCCCCGTGCCCGGCGTGGGCTCGGGCTCGCCGAGGCCTGGCTGGCAACGTGGCCCTGACGCCCACGGGCCGAGCGTCCCTGCGCCGCGGCGGGAGCCGCCGGGAGAGTCCCGCAGGGGAAGGCGAGCAACTGGCAGGGGCCAAGCGCCGGGGCCGGGGAATTTTCGCCTGCGTTTCTCCCGGAGCCATCGGAGCGAGCTGCCCGTGAGCCGCGATCGGCGCGGCGGGATTGGGGGGCCCTCGGGATGCTCGGTGTCGGGGTGCTGCACTCTACCTCCCAATTTTGGGGGCGTTCTCCCCTTCCTTGGGGACCTCCAGGGTGGCCGGTGGGCTGGGGGGGCTCCATTGAGAAATGGAGCGTGGGAAAAAGGGGGTGGGGCTTGGGGGCTGCCTGCCTGCGGATTGGCTGAGGTGGGGAGAGACCCCCGAAATTGGAGAGGGGTAACCCTGAGTTCACAAACGGGATGGGGGCACTATAGGAATCCCCCGCACCCCGTTAGGATGACCTTGGGGCGGTCAGGCTCCCCCTTTGCCGGTGTTTGCAGCCGGGGGCTGTAGTGCAGCCTCGGTGACACGAGTGCTGCCGGTCTCAGCCCGGCCGGGGCTGCAGCGGGCAAAACCCTTTCGGGTGGCTGGAAGGGGGGCTGGGTCCATCCCTTAGCGGGTGCTCAGGCTGAAAACGCACCCCCAAACCTGCTGCCACCATCGCTGGTGGTTTGGGGATCATCCCAAAGGACAGCCGAGGGGATCGCGGCTCTGCGCGGCTGGTGGGGAATGGGACAGAGCACTGTGGAGGGTGGGATGGGAGAGACCCCAAAATCTCAGCGGGATTTGGGACTGCACTGCCTTGCTTGGGGACTGGACTGCATGCTCAGGGTGTGGGGGCCACTTTTATCTTGTTAGGGCTTAGCACACTGGTTTTCATGCATCATGTTTGGGGTTGGGGTCTGGGGACCCTGACATTGCTTTTGGGTTCGGGAGGTGGGGACTAGCTGCATCGCGCTCCAGGTAGGGACCTAGGACCTTCACATGGTGCTCAGGGGCAGGACGTGGGGACCTTTGCTCTGTGTCAGACTGCTGGGACCGTTGATAGGGGTTGGGGCATGAGCACCTTCATACCAGGATTGGGGGCAGGTTGTGGGAGCCCTTTGCATTCGCCGGGAGAGCCTCAAGCTGGAGTTAGGGTGAGGAAGACCCTTGCATGGGAGCTGGGACATGGGGATCCTTGCATTGGGTTTGGGGTGCAGAGATCTTTGCAGTGGGGCCAGGACTTGGGGACCCTTTTGTTGGGGTTGGTAGGAGGGATCCTTGCATCAGGGTCAGCACTCGGGAACACCGCACCGGGGTCCCTGTCTGGGGATAGCTGTACGGGGACTGCAGCAAGGCTCAGCAGGCTGGAAACAGGGGACAGGAAGGGTAGGTTGCGTCTGTCCCCTCCTCCTCGCAGGGACCGTGACCGGGCTCCTTAACACCCTGGGTGGCTCCGGGTAATTCCAATGCGGCACCGGAGCCTCTTAACTCCATCCTGATCTAGTGTGCCCCCAAACCCTGCTGCCATGAAGAAGAAACCTGCCAATGGGAGGGGGCTGGATCCTGCGCTCCCCCAGCGATCCCGGGGCATCACCAAGCCAGCAGAGGTGATTTACCCATGGTGGGGGGAGGGGCACCGCGAAGATGAGGTTCGGGTGTGGGTACACTCTTGTGACCCCCTGAACCATCACCCCAGGGTGCCCTAGTTGCCCTGGAGGGCACAGCTGCAGCATCGTGGGGGGGTTGTTGCTGACACGTNGGGATGGGGATGGGGGAAGGGGCCAGTGTCATGGGTGCTCGTGGAGGGTAATGGATGCTGGGGGGTGCTAGGTGCTGCTCTGGGGGGAGGGTGCTGCTGAGCACTCTCTGAATGTTGCTTCTCGCTTGGGAACCTGCTCTGCATTTGCAGGGTTGCAACTTGCCATGCAAATAGTGGTGACCCCAACATTGCTTTCAGCCCATGTGGGGGTCCAGAGGTGCTCAGTCCCGGTGACCCCCCCCCCGCGATCTGGTGCCCACAGACGCTGCTGATGGCCCACGCCCTGCGCCGGATCCTGTACAGCACCTGGCGCCATGCCGACCGACAGTTCGCCTTCGTGGCCCGCAACCCCCGCAGCCCCCCCGGCACCCTCTTCTGCCACCTCTTCGTGGGGCTTCCAGGCGAGGTGCATGGCCCAGACTCGCCCCCCCCCAAAACAGAGTTTCAGTAGCTTTACTATTTTTGATGTTTGTGCTTCACTTCTCTTACCTCTCCCAGGTCCAGACCCTGCACCTCTTGCTCTGCCGCTCCTTCCAGCTCTGCTACCTCCTGGCCCACCCTGAGGAGCAAGCAGCTGAGGGGGACCCTCCGGGGCTGGGGGTGCTGCGGGAGCCTCTCAACCCTGAGGAGGTGTCACGCAACGTCAACGCCCTCGTCTCCTTCCGCCGCCTGCCTGCGCCTGCTGCCCTCGGCTCCTGGGGCACAGGGGTAAGTGTATCCTGCCAGGGTGCTGGGTGCTGCTCCACCAGCCTTGGTACAATCTCTTCCTGTGTGATAGGTTCACACGTGGGATTTGTGTGTGGTGTTTTGCGTGGTGCATTTTTGCGTGGTGCCTTGCACAGCTTTTCTTGCACAACTCTTTTATCGCACAGTGGCACAGGGCACTTTTCTGCAGGGCTTTTCTTTTTGCATGGTGCTGTTTCCACAGTATTTTGCCTGGTGCCTGTTTCACAGCCTTTTCTTGCACAGCCTTTTGCACAGCCTGTTACTGCACAGCAGAGTTTTGTATGGTGTTACAGAATCATAGAATGGTTTCTGTTGGAAGGGACCTCAAAGATCATCTAGTTCCAACCCCTCACCATAGGCAGGGACATCTCCCACTCGAACGGGTGTCACAGAGCTGGAAGGGATCTCCAAAGCTCATCCAGTCCAACCCCCCGGCCAGAGCAGGATCACCTAGACCAGATCACACAGGAACACATCCAGGCAGGTCTTAATACCTCCAGAGAAGGAGACTCCACAACTCCCCTGGGCAACCTGTTGCAATGTTCTGTCACCTTCACAGGGAAAAAAATCCCTTTTCATGTTTCCATGGAACTTCCTATGCCTCAACTTCCACCCACTGCCCCTTATCTTTGGGCATCACCAAGCAGAGCCTGCCTCCATCCTCTTGGCACTCACCCTTTACATATTTATAAAGATTNTTAACTCCATCCTGATCTAGTGTGCCCCCAAACCCTGCTGCCATGAAGAAGAAACCTGCCAATGGGAGGGGGCTGGATCCTGCGCTCCCGCAGCGATCCCGGGGCATCACCAAGCCAGCAGAGGTGATTTACCCATGGTGGGGGGAGGGGCACCGCGAAGATGAGGTTCGGGTGTGGGTACACTCTTGTGACCCCCTGAACCATCACCCCAGGGTGCCCTAGTTGCCCTGGAGGGCACAGCTGCAGCATCGTGGGGGGGTTGTTGCTGACACGTGTGGGATTTTACCCCCCCCCCCCCAGTACGTGGGCTCCTTTGTGGTGGAGAACTTGGACCTGCAGCAGCAAGCAGGACGGCTGGAGGAGCAGCTGTGGGCACTGAAGGTCAGGCAGCTCACGCTGCTTTCCCTCACTGGGAAACGGGGGTACCCCAGAAGTTGGGGGGGACCCACAGGTGACACAACCTCCCACCCAACACTGCTTCTCTCCTGGCCAGGATTGCCCCAGGAGGAGGTTGGTGGTGCTGAGGTTCAGCTTGCAGGGGCTGAAGGTCTACGGTGCTGATGGGGAGGTAGGGGTGCAGG
>WBNM01015612.1:0-20614 GCA_013399055.1 Ramphastos sulfuratus | reverse complement strand
TTTAGCAAAACTCTTTAAATTCTTAAATGACTCTGAATACCTTATGTCTTAGCAGCAGAAAGGAGCCTCTCAAGTCCCCTCATGGACAAGAGGTATAATTGAAACTAGAACCTCTTTCCAGTTTTAATGTTTGTAGTTGCTAGTTGTCTTAAAGTGTTCACTAGTTTGCCTGCTCTCTGTGTGTATAAGTATCCAAACCGTGCATTTTGAACCTTGTAAATAAGTTTTCTGGTGAGATTTAATGTTAATAAACAATTTTCAGAGTTATTAACAATCTTCACCTGGATATAAAAATTAATAATTAATTTAGCATAATTCGTAACATTCTCCTTCTACAAGATCACAATATTAACCTCCTATTAATAGCTACTTAAAACCTACACATGCTACAGTACTGGTGGAACTGTTGATAAAAATAGATCAGGCTGTATGCAGTGAGTTTTGCTTATTACACTATTCAGAACTGTCTCACTGTTGCATTGGGATTTCCCAGGTTGGTGGTTATGTATGCCTGTTATCCAATTTTTGTTTTGTTCTAGCTGTTTAAAGGATGTCTTTCCATGACATGCAAGCTTTTTTAATTCCTGGCTGGGAACTACAAGAAACTACTACAAAGCACTTAATAAAGGCATGTCTAACAATAATAATAATCAAGAACCAAGAAGAAGCAGTTATTATTTAACGATGAACAGTGCTGTCGGTCATGTCATTGTTATACTACCACTACTATCTCTCTTGTGCTTTGAACAGTTTCTCTCAGGTTTTTGAAAATGAGTAGGGACTTGGAGGCTCAGAGCTGTGCTCTGCCTGAATGCACTCTTTTTCTAAGATGAGAGGTTGGGATAGGCAGTACACCAGATCTATTACTGTCGAAAATTGTCAAAAATTACTTCCATGTCAGCAAAGTCACCGAAAGTCTAACAGAAAACTTACTTAGGTCCCTATCTGAGATATTTTGTTGAANATTAGCTTTAAACCAGCACAGCTGATGATTTGCTGTTGTGGCTAAGACTAGCATCACAAGGAAGAAAGTGAAAATATGGCAAAGCCTAAGAATTAGGTGTATCCCAAGTGACTACAAAAACACCTACAGATTAGGATATTATACAGCCCCATAAAAGGATAAACTTTAAAAAGCAATCCACTTTGCAGAAGGGAGCTGCCTAAGCTCATCTGCAGGAGATGTCGGAGAGGTTCACTTTTACATGCTTAATTCCAGAAGAGGATATGCTTCTCTCAGTTTTTGGTCTGCAGCTAGAAACTCTTTCCTACAGCTGAGCATCTGACCTCCTCTTTTTCATTTATTCTGTAATAATAGTGATTATGCTTTTCTCTTCAGTATGTATTCAGCTCTTGGAATACACTGGACTGCAAACGTATCAGGTTTAACTGTCTAATTTACAATAAGAATTTAAACTTGTTCCTATACAAATCCACAAAGTCCTGACCTCTATGGGAAGGTCTCTTGCCTTTCAAGACAGGAGTTCATTCATCCCTGTTGAAGTACTTCTAATATGCAAAATAATTACATTTTGGTGGAAATAGAGCAAGAGAACAGGCTGAGAAAAACCTTATCATCTGTATTTTGGCACTACTTTGGAAGACTCGTGTTCAGAACAGGATTGTAATCTCCACTTAAAGTTTTGTTGAAAATTGAACACACTGAACGTAGAATTATTTAAATCTGTATCTTCTGCACTGCTGCACTGCACCACCAGTTTCTTCTCACTGTTTTGGGAGACTAGGGTCCTTGCCTGGAGTTTCCAATGAGATACCTTTATAAATGCCTCACAGGTTCATCACACAAGTTTGGCTTACATGAAGGAATGAGACAAACCCTGAGATACTCCAGTGTCCCAGTTTGGTTAGTGATGTAGAGATATAGCAGCAGAAATCCAAGCATTTGGACCGAGACTCAGAGAGGTTTTAAAGGTCATGAATCTGAAACACTCACCATTTCTACTACCCTCAGTTAATTAAAAGCCACCAGGATAAATCCCTTTGGGGATCAGCTTTCTAGTAGATACAGAATTTTACAGGCTTATGCACTGGCTGGGTAAGGTCTTATAAATGCTACTGGCACCTGAATTTTACAAACCCTTAGGAGATTCAAGAAAAGAGCTTAATTCAGTCTTGTCAATCTAGCTCCTTCTGTCTATCTTTAATCTCATTTCATCCTGTCAGAGTTGGTTTCCTAAAGGGTAGATTTACCTTTGTGCTCAGTCTGTATTTGCTGGTAATCATTATTTGGAGTTTGAGGACATAGAACTGGTACTGAGAGTTGTACAGTTTATGTTGACTATGGTTTTTTTGTCAATATACTTTAAAAGATATTTTTGTCATACTAATATTTGCATTATCATTAATCTTTGTTAATGTGGCTTTAATATCAGACAAATACAACTTCATTCTTTGGCTAGGCTACCAAAATTAAAGTCTGGATCATAAAAGAATTGTTTAGATATAATAGATTTAGACTTATGTAAGAAATTTTGTATGGAACTCCAAGAGATTTTGACTGAAAAATAAGCACGATAAGGTATCATCCCAGTACATGCTAAGTGAATCTAGAAGTTGTTTGCTGACATATTTCAAATAGCATTTCTGGATGAGCAATCATTATGAAATAGAGATAATCCTAGTGCAGGTACACATTAACTGATACATAAGAACAAACATTTTCACCTGTAAGCAGTTGTCAAATCACAATTCACAACACACGTGGCCAACACAGAGATGCAGAGTGGCAAACTAATATGGACAAAGCAATTACACAGAGGAATCAGAGCTTCTCTACAAGCCAGACCCCTCATACTAAAGACAAATGTAAAATATGTGCTTGTCCTGGTTTGAGCTAGAACAGAACTAATTCTATTCAGTGATTTTACTTTTCAGCTCAGTCCCTTCTAAGTAATTGCATTTTCTGGAGATAGCAGCATAGTTTTGCAGACAGCATCTGCTTCTAGAAGTGATAATGTTTATAGCTACTACCAATGACTGGTGTGCTGAAAGGCTCTTGGCTTATACTTGCTCCAATAGAAACCATGGTCACTGCTAGAACTTGTGTTCCATCTTGGAGATGCAGAAATTAAAAGGCTGCACCTTTGGAGAGAAATAGACCATTCAGGTGAACCTAAACTGACCAATAAGGTATTTAATTCCATGTACATCATATTCAATATAATGCTGAGGGATCACAGAGATCTATCTCTCTTTTTCAATCTCCAGCATCCAAGAAGGACTCTGTCTATTCTGTTTTCAATCCCAATCTATGCATTCCTGAATTCGGTTGCAGGATCCATCTCCTGAATCCCAGTTCCTGTCTGCCACTCAGTCCAGTCTGGGACATTCCCAGTGCCTGCCCACAGAATTGGTGCTGACAGGGATGTAATTGCCATCAGGGAGGTTGGGTTTGACAGTGGGATTGTATATATTTCTATATATTTCATTTTATTGTTATTGTTTCCATTGAAGATGTTTCGATTTGCTATTGCCATCCATAAGTGCCTCTCCCTTATATTTTTTTTTTTATTCTCCTTTAGGAAGGGAGAGGGGTTAACAGAAAGTATCTGTCAGAGCCAGCCCAGCCCTTGCCCTCAACAGAACTGAAGAACCAAGAATGCTGGCTTTGCTTATGGAGTAAGACATTTTCATCTGGAAAAGACTTTTAGAAAACTTCGAGTCACTACAAAATAGTACCAGGACATGAACCTCCATGGAACACCATAGCAGAAAAACCTTATATTTGGACTGGGATTTGAGAAATGACTTTATCATGTATGATGTATTGCTGGGACTAACTTGAGAAAAGTATATAGATGGTTCTGTTCTAACTGAGACATGGTTCTGTGTTATTTCTTACAAAAAAAAAAAAATATTGGGAAATCTGAAAGCATACAGAAAAGAGCTGTTACAGTTATTCAAGTGCTGAAGAAGAGGCCTTACCAAGAAATTTAAATGCATCAGTGCAGCCTACAAAACAACAACAATAACAAAACAAACAAAAAACCCAAGACTGAAAGGTGACTAAATTACCATTTGTAAGTATCTTCCCAGGGGGAAAATACTCAGTTTTAATAGATTATTTAGTCTACTGAATAAAGACATAATAAATTCTTTTAATATATATGGCAATCATTTCATCCACCAGTCAAATACTTATAGTTCTGAATGGGAGTATGGAAGTTAGCAGTGTTCAAGAGCAACAAAAAAGGGTATAAATAAAGCAGAATGGTCTGGGCAATTAAAGCCAGAGGAGTAAGTTTGCTAGAGAGGATACTTTTTTTCCAAATGTTTTTTCTCTGAATACAAGGCCACAAATTAATTTTCTTTGTGAATTTTCTTTATAACATATATCACAGCTTCTTTAATGACCAAAGTGGTAAGAACTTCAATTTTCTGCACCATCCACAGTGTATTCTTGCAAGTAAGGTGTACTGTGTCACAATGAGAAAACAGAGCAGTACCTTTTTTTTCACATGGGTTTCTCTCAAGCTGCACTTATCTCCCAAGGCACCCATATTCTGTTCATACAACTGTGTAGCCACATCAGTAATGACTTCTCATGGCTGTGACAGGTTTTGCACAGAGGAAACTATTCCCAGTGGTACCTTGCATCTCACTGTGCATGAACACCATGTCATCACATGCTCTTGGGGTGTGAAAAAAATATGAGTAGTTGCTCATATCTGTCATTTGCTGGAACAAAGACTAAGCTGACAACTGATATAGTGGCTCCTGTTAATTTGACAATGTTCACTTGAGACTGAGAGCAGAGCATTTATCTGTTATCTAAGCCAAAATCCTGTCATACAGATGAACAGGTAGGGCATTCATTGTTTTTGTGTCACTTTGCCCTCTAAGCATTGCAAGGACAAAAGAGCAGAAACTGTTATATATCAATTTTCTGCCTCAGGCAATGTTCTGAGTTTGGCTCCAATTGCCTGGGAAGCAGAGACTTTGCTTTTCTAACGGAAATTCATTTTGTGGTGAAGTTTAGAAAGTGACAAAAAAATCTTGATGCCTACACACAGTGATCACTGCAATTGAATTAAAGCACAGTCTATGGGGATAGGATAATGTAGAGCAAAAAGCTATAAAGGCAAAATCATAAAGACAGAGACCAGAGAAGCAAAGTTTATAGAGATAGAATAAAAAGGGAGGCTTGGATGCTGCTGGAGAAGACCTTTGTGTCTAGCTCAGACTGATGTGGCAGCAATTTCGCCCTACTCTGAGCTCCCAATTGTAGGAAAAGAATGGCAATCTGATTAATTTTCTTAATCTTTCCCTACAGAGAAAAACATCTGATGAGAAATGAAAAAAAATTCTTCTTTCCATAGTCAATATGTGTATGATGGCCTTCTCTAAATTATACTAACACTTGAAATCTCTTTACCTTTATTCTCAATCAAGTAAACCACCGATATCTGCAACACCATCTTATCAAGGTATAAATTCATGAAACAAAACCACAAGTACTTTGTGAACATTCCATTTCCCATGTAGTTTTATGTGGCATTTTCTACAGTTTGTTATTCTTCCCCCACCCCGAGCTGTACTGATGACTAGAACTTCTCTGTAAAAATTTATAGAATTCAAAAAAGCCTTCAGAAAAGCTGAGGGTTTGCAGACAGCAAGACTCCTGAGGTTGAGGCTTTTTAAAATGCACAACAGTTAGGAAACACAGGATAAAATCATGAGGCTTGCCAACACAGAATGAGTGAAGTGAAAAAATAGTCTTCATGTTTGTGTCCCACATACCTATGATACTTACAACATTTTGTTTGTAGGCTCTGCATTTACAATCAGGAATTTCACTGATGTATTTGAAATAGCAGATTTCTAATTTGCTCACCTGACGGTTGATGCAAGGATTTTCTCAACAAAGCAGCCTTAACTTGAGAACACTTTGGACAAGAAGTAAGCATTAAATAAGCATTAAAGTTGTATAAGGAAAATACGTCAGAAAAACCTGAGAATCGGTGGGAAAATGCTTTGGTGATGTACAAAAAAATCTTCCCTAATCTATCTGGTTTTGGTGTGGGTTGTTTTTTGGTGGGGGTGTTTCTGTTTGGTTGGTTTTGGGTTTGGTTTCGGGTTTGTGGTTTTGTTTATCTATTTGCTTGCTTTAATATTTTTAATTCTTTCTGGTTTTGGTCAAACATTTTTTGAACTCTCATTTAATACAGATAGTTTATTGCTTGCTGCTGCTTCTTCTTAACTCCAGATTGCAGCAAACCGTATCTCACAATGTTATCAACCCCAGTATATGTGCTCTACTTGCTAAGAACTAATCACAATATATTTCCATATTTCTTACGTTTCTAAGTTATTTTGAGGAATAGTTAGAAAGCTTTGTGTCATAAAATGGTTATAGACATGGGCACATAAACTGATGCAAATCTTCTTTGTTTACTTTGCTGTGAGCAAAATGTGCATTCAGGTTCTATAAATAGGTTCATTCACAGTTAAAAGCATCTCAAAGACAGAAACATTTCTTTGGGAGAAGTCCTGTTTTAAGACGGGCCTTCTTTTCTTCCATTATCACAGACTTTGGTGTGATATGTCTTTGGCTGTACTACTTGAGTAGTCTGTGGAGAGGTTATATAAACCTGTGAAAAAAATTGCTGACTGGAAGCCATAGAGATGGTACTGTGAAACAAAATCAGTGTCAGCAGACATTTCTTGTTGGAGGAAGAAAATGTCTAAAGCATGTTATTGCTTCTTTGCACCTTTGTTCTTAATCGCTGAATTTCAGTAGCATAAAATATATTTCTTTCTACCTTGACGAGAGAGACTGCTGGAAAACTCCAGGTGATTTTATTCCCGAGAGAAAACCAGTAACGAGACAGGGTTAATACTCCTTTCTCATTGTGCTAGTCAAACCAAAAAGGAGTCTCTCAAGAATCGACAACACTCTCTTTCACTGTCAAGGGCTTTTGACTACATCTGACTATTCTTAGGAAAAGAAATCTCTAATTACAATGACCAGGAGAAAGCTAGGAGATGGCCTATGCCTCAAAAATGAAATTAAGAGTATTTTTCCATATCACTTTCAAATCCTCATATTTTTGAATGTCATCGTCTTTTGTCACTGCTCCTAGAAGAACATTAGAATGGGACAGAAATTGTTGTAAGTGTATATCTGCTAATCAGCTTCTACACATAAGATTTTCCCCTCTTTCTTTTATCTCCTTGTCAGTGGTCACAAGGAAGTGGGCCTGCCACAGCTATGAGTGACCACCCACTGTGACGTAGTGGGGTGCAGGAAATCAAAATTTGCTTTAGCTACCTTAGAGTATTTATTCATTTCATGTTCCAGTGATATAATGCCTGTAAAGTTCAAGAAGATTTGTAAAACTCTTTTCTCAGACAGTAGTTTTCAAAATCTTTGTGAATATTTCTTCATCTGCCACATGTTTTTCAGAGATATGAGCCTTCAAAGCTCACTGGACAGTTCAGCTTAAGAACAAGAGATCACAGAAATAATCTGATTTATTTTGAGTAGCTAGGATAAAGCAATTTCAAAATATAAGAGCTATATTTTACTGGTATGAAATCAACAATTACAGTTTATCTCATCTGTGTTTTTAATTCTATTACTAAGAAAATTAAATATATAGATATTAACTGGGAAAACAGAGTTTAAAATTTCTGCAGACATGACTTCAGGTGGCTTCATTCTATCCTGTAGATGGAGAAGATCATGCTGGCTGAAACCTCATGAAACTGTTTATGATTCTGAACTCTGAAAATTACACACTCCACAGAGGTTAAAAAAGAAAAAAAACCCAACCCAAAAACAAACAAACAAAAAAGTATCAGAATTTTAGAGAGCTTTTAAAAATGTCACTGTTGCTAATTTTTCTGTCCCTCTGCTTTTAAAACCTTGCTTACCGGATATGTGAATGTACACAGCACACAGGATGGAGGGAAATGAATAAACCTCTAAAATTATGTGAATACTCCTCTATATTTAAAATGTCACATTTTTAAATGCTGATGTAAGCCTTTGTGAGATGTAAGCTGATCTTGCTGGGAAATGAAGGAGGTCCTTTTCATGGTACTATGGAGCGTCTACTGGAGAGTTCCAAGAAAATATATATTATCGTTGTGATGAACTTTCACAGAATGCTAGGGGCAGGAAAGAACCTCCAGAGATCAAGTCCCACTACCCTGCAAAGCAAGACCACTTTGGGCAGGTCCAACAGAAATCTGTGAAGGCAGGTTTTGAAGATTGTGGAGGAGACTCCACAACCTCTCTCAGTAACCTGCTCCAATGCTCACCTTCACAGTAAAAACATTTTTTCTCATGTTGAGATGGAATATCCTGTGATTGAGCTTGCATCTATTGCCTCTCATCCTGTCACTGGGTGTCACTGAAAAGAGATTGGCTTCATTCTCCTGACAGCCACTCTTCAGATATTTGTAGACATTGATAACATTCCCTCTCTGCCCCTCTTCTTCAGACTAAACATCCCCAGGTCTCTCAGTCTTTTAATAGAGATGCTTCAGTCCATTAATCATCCTCATAGCTCTCCATTGAACTCTCTCAAGCAGTTCCCTTGCCCCTTTTGAATGAGGGAGCCCAGAACAATACCAAATATTCCAGATGTGGTTTAACTAGGACTGAGTAGAGGGGAAGGAGAACCTCACTTGACCTGCTAGGCAACTTAATGCCATCCAAATATTAACAGTCAGTCATTTCTTCTGGCCACAGCAGCCAATAAAAAAAATTTCAGAAATATGGTTCTTTTGTGAACTCTTTGGTAAGCTGTGGTTAGTATTATATGCTATCTACACAGTGTAGGACAGACAAGGCCATGTGGAAGACCACTACTTACTTGTGAGTTTCACAAGCCTCCCTCTTGCTGATACATAAGTAATGTTTTTAGAGTAAAATTTCACATGGCAAGGGTCTACCTCAAAGTGACTTATAGGGGTTTTTTTACCTCTGGCAAAGCTTTTGATCATTTAGAACAAGTCTAGAGGGAATAAAGCAGGTAGTAAGGAAGAAAAAAATTAAATTAAAAGCTGGTGGTGTTGGGAAAGGAAGATGGGTGACAATAGGAGACATTGGGGCACAGCAAAAACATGAGTGATGAGCAATGAAGCTACACTGGTGTGAGACAAACCAGCAGATTGAGGGAGCAGACAGGCCACAGTCAAGGAACTAGGGAGAGAGATGAGAGTTAACAGTAATTGAAGAGGAAAACTAACTCTCTGAGTGCTGACACCCAGTGGTAGTACTATCTTGGCCATCAGATCCTCCACGTGTTCCAGTAAACTATTCCATTTCACATCAACTGTTGTCTAGGAATCTGTTAACATGGGACTTTCTGCAGGAAATTTAATAAAAGTGTGAGTAATAAATTTGTGACTGAAATCAATGAAAGAGTCATTGAATCATAACAGGGTAAGTTTGGCATATATAGATACAGCAGAAAAAGAGATGATAAAAATGCCTAAATTCCCCTTGTGATGGATAAGCCAAATGTGACATATTCTGAAGCCATGTCTGTACTCACAGTCATGCCAATGTGACAAATTCCCTGGGAAAATAATTTTGAAATGCATTTTATTAATTTGTCAGAATTGCTGTGATAAACAAATCACTACACCCACAGGTACCAAAGGAAATCAGTAAACATTTTATTAATCTTCCTTAAATATAGATTTACAGATTGTAGTGAGTTGGAAGGCACCCTCAAAGGTCATCTTGTTCAACCACCCTGCAGTGAGCAGGGGCACCTCCAATTAGATCAGGCTGCCCAGGTCCACATCGACCTGTCCCAGTATTTTACCACTCTTATTGTAAAGATCTTCTTCCTTATGTCCAACCTAAATCTACTCTGCTCCAGTTTCAAACCATCGCCACTTGTCCCATCACTATAAGCGCTTCTAAAGAGTCCTTCCCCAGCCTTCTTGTAGGTCCCCTTCAGATTTTGAAATGAGGCTGTATGTCTAAAGCATGTCTAAAGGATATGTACTCAATGGAGAGAGCAAAGTATTTCTAGAGGGCTGTTCTTCAAATTCCTTCTAGGAGGAATTTTGAATGGCATGAAGCATCCTTTGGATGTTCTTATCACTCCTTACTACAACAGACTAATTTAGACTGATTATGTAATCTGTGCATTCAATCAGCAGAAGGCACAAGACAGTTGGAGCAGAAGAAATATCACAGCATACTCAGGACTCCAGAAAGTGAGCAAAGAGATAACGCAAAGTGGAACTCTTAAAATTAGTGAATAGTCATTAGGATCAATATCATCATGCTTCACTTCAGTAGTTCTGAAATGGGATAATGCCAGCCTTTTACTATGGAGATATTTTGTGAAAATAAGCAACTGATGACTGAGCAATCTAATAATGTGTGCCACAGAATGGCTCCTGAACAAATTAGCAACTATTGTTAGAGCATGATTTTAATATTATGTAGTAAACAGGCCCTGAGAGAGCTCACTGAGAGCATGGAGCATGCCAGATGAGATAGTTCTCCTTCGGGCAAAAAACAGAGCAATCAGAATCTTAAAGGACATCATTTTAAGGCACAACTTAAAACAGTTGCAGATCTACCTAAATTTGAATTTCCTTACTTTTCCTTGCTTCATTTGGTAATCCTAATAAAGTTTAAATATTAACTTGGTGTGTATTATAGTACACATTTTCACATAGGTATGCAAACTCTGTGTATATTATGTATACATATATATAAATTTATATATATATATAAATATATATACATGTACATTTACATTTGAAGCTGTGCAGAGGTTTGGAAGGTTAGCTTAAGTCAATGGAGGTAATTTAGTGTACAGCTGGAAGGTGACATAGTAAAGGTGAGTGATAAATCATATCTGGCATTAGCTCTAACTTCCTGGCAGCTAAAACATCTAAATGAAAATATGGTTTCACATATCCTTATTAAAACTATAGAAAAATGTTTAAATGTCTATGATTAAAAGATAATAATAGAAGTGATTGCTGTACTAAAAGTTGATGTGAGTGTTTCCTAAAGGCAACTTTAGACCTATTGGAGATTTAGAATTCAATATTTCTGTTGTTAATTGTTCATACAGTTTCTATCTGTGCAGATGTTAATGCTGTTCTCTCCCTTGTGGTGCCTAAGTATGCACCAAATAAATAACACGGTAAGATGCATTCAGTAAAGAGCCATGGAAAAAGAAGAATCACAGTCATACAAGAAGTCTTAAGGTGTAACATTTATCTAAAAGGTAATGTTATTTTCAAAGCACAGCAGTTTTTTCATAAAGCAATTGCAGAGATGTTGAGTATATTCTTATTTAATGAGCTATTTATAACTTCAAGACAAATTATTGTCAAATGGCTAGTTAAAATCAGCTTGTGTTTTTGCCTTGAGAAATATATGCTCTCTCTATAACTGTGTGAAAGTTTGATTGAGGCTAAGTATCTGCCTGTACTTGAAAAGAGCAACTGGTATGTAAACAAGTGTACACACTGACCAGGCATAAACCTATACTTGGATTAGCCCTCCCAGCTTTACTACTCATTATGAAGATCTTGAAAGAGGCAATGTTTGAATTAAAGCTTGTCGCAACTATTGTAATCGTTGACTATTATGTAGTTTAGGGAGAAATGATCATAAGATTCCACTGATTAACTTGACTCCTTCCACAGACAATTACATTTCAAAGTCAAAATGTAAGATTTTTTTTTAATTAAAAAAAAAAACAAACCCCAACCCCGAACCCACCAAACTAACAGCTGATATCAAACATGAACTTATGAAAATTGCCATGACCGCAGAGTAGTCAAGGGTGTGATACTAACTTATGGAAGCCAAAAGGATTAACCCATGCTCTTCATATTATAAACCAGTTAATCAATAAGCAGTGCAGCCAACAAAGTCCTCTTCCATGTTCCACGTTTGCTAACAATAAAATAAAACCAAACAAAAAAAAAAGTTTTTGCCATTATAGCTTCAGTACTCTAGTTACTTGCATACCCTGTTCTTTAACTCATAAGAAACAGAACTGGAGGAAAAGGAAAGTTATACTGGTGTAAATGTAGTGGAACAGAGAACCATGAAGTTGCAGTAGTTTGACCCTTGTCTAATTGAAATCAGTTTTAAATAGTTCCAGTGACCTCAGTGCTGCAGAGTCAGCCCCTAACCACTGAGAAGCTGACAGATTTTACTATCACTGAATGCTGAATGCCTCATTTGGGATTTAAAGAAATATGTGATTAAAATCTAATTTTATCACACAATGTAGTCAGACTGAAGCTGAGCAAATAATTGATCATGAATAATTTATCTGAGGAGGTGTCTCTTTCCTTCATCCCTGAATATCCATGAATAGATCACCATTTCTTCAAATTCACTTCTGCAGACTTTCTTGACTCTGGATCAACAGGCTGCACTTTTCTTCATACAGGGATTACTTGATTTTCACTCTTTCAGATGCTTTAATTATTTATGATTAGTCAGAAATCTTAAGATGCACCCCTTTAATACCATTTCTGGCACAGATACTGCTATAAAACTAAATTTCATTAGAAGAAGGAAAACCACTTGCACAGGAGCTTAACACAATCTCTTTCATTTTTTACTTCAAAATGCAGCTATAAAGTAGCATAAATATGAACAAAGTCAAATTGTTTTCTTTTGTGTAACTGAGTAATTAGTCATAGATTTTCCCTGTCTGACTTTCCAATAGATCTCTGTTACAGAGGTTGTGTTGCAGTAGAGGATTACAAGTAATTTGCCTGTTCCTGTGTATGTGATATGGCTGCAGTCTTGAAATAGCAAATGCTTACTTTTTTCTCCCTAAAACTTTATGCACAGATCTGTTTCCTAGATCTATTTTCCTATGGTTAATAAAGTTGAATTTGTGTTTGAGTCTTATTTATTAATTGCCTATCTTCTTTCAACTTTCCTTCTGAGTTTTGTCTATATATATTATGTGAAACCATTATAAATTGTAAAAAAAAAAATCATATTGAGAAGCTGAAAATTGTGGGGTGTGTTGTTCAAAAATTAAATGGCCACATGGAAAAAAAAAAAAAAAAGGTATGAAAATCAATACCTTTTTGAAACCCATACCATCTTGAAGCTCTCTATGGTGTACATGAGGTGAAAAAAATTCCTGATGAATGTTTATGTGGCAAAAAAGTAAACTAGTAGTGTTAAAGGACAAAACTAATAAATAAGAAAAAGTTCCTGCAAAATTATAATTTGTACTGTCAAGAAATACATAAAAGACATCCAAAGAAGAGGATGAGTTATTATATATTTACAAACTGTATCTTGAAAGCATCCAGAATTGATCAAGCAAAGTGTGACACGGTAAACAACTCTTCAGAAGCTACAAATCTGGAAAAAAAATTATGTGTTACAAATAGTTATTAAATTAAAAACAGCAGGGGTGTTGTGGCAAAATTGTCATATTAGACATTTCATTGTTAAGAATTTTTCCACCTGAAATTCAGTGTGAAAATGTGACAGTGAAGCTAAGAATATATTTTCACATGAATCTGAAGAAATATTGTGATTATCATTCTTTATTTGACAAGTCAGTTCAGTTTTATTAAAAGCCAGTCCACCATTAAACCAAACATGAACTGTGAGAAAGTTGACAAGAGGACTAAAATGTTTTTTTAAATGAAATAAAATTTAATTTAATTTTAAAAATATTCTTAAAGAAAATTACAAAGAAGAAGAACTACTGGACAGAAAGATTAGGAAAGGTCTTGGAAACTAATCAAAGCAACTTATTAAATAAGGCAATAGAGTTAATTAGAAGTAATTTTGTAATTAGAAGTAAATTTGCTGAGTTTTTAAAGTTGGACACTAAAAGAAACACAAAGACAGCCTCAGTGGAGCTGCAAACATCAGCTTAACTATGATCAGAAGGACAAGATGAAGGATTATATTACCACTTAAGTAAAGGAAATGAAGCATCAAAAGTTAAATATAGGCAGTTGATACAGGTACATAGGAAGTTGATACAGGTATGTAGACTGTGTGTGTTACTACTATTGTCCTGATAAGATGCTACTACTATTGCATTAAGAAGTGACCCTTCCATGGGAGTGAAGGAGGAATTAAGGACACTATAATTTGAAAAAGCATGTATTTGCACAATTGGAAAAGATACAGAAAGAAAAAATAAAACAGTAAGATTAAAAAATCTTTCAGTTAAGATGGGGAGAATAAAAGTAATTTCTCATAAAAATACATCATTCAGTTGGTGAAGAAACACTGCTGTTATAAACATGGAGTGCTTAAATTTTGTCTTCATTTTGTAATTAGAGATATATTTTTCTGGGAATTATTCAGTGCTATTGTTTTTAAGATAAATACTAATTTATTTAATTTGACTTTCAGGAGAGAAGTAGCAAAAAATATTTAATTAGGGATTATGTCTGAAAATATAACTATAGAGGGGGAAAGAGGGTTATAAAGACATAGATATCCCTCAAAACAGCCCTGACTAGTAATATCACTTAGATATTACTCACATATCATTATTGTTTTCTTTTCTCTGATTTGAACCTGTATTTCAGCATTCCATAGGAATGCCTGACAACCATGCTAGGAATCCACTTGCTCCAGGCCAGAGAAGATGTATTAATTTATATTTAGTTTAAGCATCAAGAAGAAAAAAGAGCAATTGAGAAAAACTCTGGATCAACTTATTTATCCTGTGAGCAGCTAACAATGGAATCTCACATTTAATTCAGACACAGAATTTACTTGTTTATCCAAAGAACAAGGAGAATACCAGAAAGGAAGATTTAAGGATGCTTGCTTCTCAGTAGCCAGTAGCCTGATGAAGGTGCAAAGCAAGAATAAACAAACAGGTTGAAAATTGTATGTCTTTCCTAATTCTTTGTAATGACTTCCCTGGGTTTCCCCAACAAAATATTCTGGCATCAAGTTATCTTCATATATTTTGCAAGGTGTGATTCTTCTACTGCAGCTGGTAAAAAAATAGAGGTCTAATAATAGAATCATAAAACCTTCAATATTCATGTCGTGGAAGGCCTAAACAGGCCAAAATAGGCCTGAACATGTCCTGGCTTGCCCAGACATGTTTTCTGCTCTCCCTCCTTCTGTTGTTGGGAGAAGCAACTGTGGGAAAGGAAGACAAAGGGGCCTGGTGCCTCCATGTCTGCCCAAACTTGTTTACAGGGTACCCTCACATGTTTATACACTTGTTTGTGTTCTGCCCTAAAAGGTAAAAGCAAGCCCTGACTTCACCTAATATGGTTAAGCTTGGCTAAGTGCCATTCTGATTAGTCAATCTGTGTCCAAAGGCCCATTAGACTCCAGCTACATTGATAAACGAGATGAGCAGGTAGACCCAGTGTGCTTGCTGCTGCTGCCATTGTTTCTGCCTTATCGTGCTCTCGGCTTCTGGCAGTGATTCTGCTGCTGCCTCAATGCATCCTGCCATGCTCTGCAGCGTTATATCTGCTAAGCTATAAGGCAACTCTGCTGCATAACAAGCCCTGATATTTTGGGCTTGTAAGCCTGGAAACTGTGTTGAGTTTACCAGGAATAGGCACCAAATGCCTCCATGCAATGGGCTTGCTTAGCCAGTGTGACACCTGCAAATCTCCTGACAGGACTGCACATCCACAAGACATCCTGCCTGCCCCTCTGCAAGCCTCCCTGCTAAGTCTGGAGCCAAGAGGGACCAGGACCAGGTCAGAGATTGTCTGCTTTCTCCCAGCATCCCTGCTAAGAGCCTGGGAAGATCAGAAGCCTCAACGGCTAAGAAGATACCAACACAATTCCCTGCAAGTGGAAACTGTAAGTTAGCCCTTGGAGTTGGGAAATAATATTTTGTGAGTAAATACTCAAAGCCTCTTTAGCAAATCTCTACCAAAATTGCTAACTAAATTCTATTGAGCCTTCTGTCTTAAACAGAAAGGAGCTTCCTGAGTCCATCTAGTGGGCAAGAGGTATAATTAACCACAAGAACTTCTCTTCCAGTTCTAATGGTTTAATGTTGTATTAGTTATTTGTTCTAGATCCAGTTATTCCTTTGTATAATGTTTTTGTGACTGTTGCACAGAACCAATTATTATTAAAAATTACTGGGTGGGTAGCAAGAGTTTTGAATATCAACATTAATAAACAATATTAATTTAAAAAAAATCCTATCTCACATCATTAATTACCCTCCCATTACAATTCAGCAACATCAGATGCTGAAATGATAATGCTGGCAACATACATTCTGAGATCCTGCTCATGTAAATGCAGGGTGATAAATAAGAAAAATCTTTGATCAGAGAAGAGACCTGGATTCAGATCTTTACCCTACTAGCCTTTGCACATACCTACAGAAATGTCAGTGTCCTGAATAGTAATGTATCTTCCTTATTTTTGTCTCAGTCTATCATGAAAATAACCTTCAAAAGCTGTTAAAAACATTAATGTTTACCTTTATATATATGTCAGCTTATCCCCAGACATACAAATGCCACATACTAATCTAATGACCTATGAGAAGATGGTTTGTAATGCATACTCATTAAATGCATTAGAGTGATTTAGTATTGTTGAAAGATTTCTTGATCTTTCTCAGTGCTTGAAACAAAGTGTACTTGAGAACTTGAGAACCAGGCATTTTTCATTATAGGTGTCTATTAAAGAAGCACACATCACTGGTATAATTTCATACAAAACAACGGAAAAAGGAAAAAAAAAATCCAAAAACATAACAAGCAGTTCGGCTAACCCAACTGGTTTTGCCAGATTTACATTAGGAAGCCTTCATGATAACCACTCTGCTGTTAAATTGTGGGGGCAGTAACTTCCAAGTAAATGACAGTAGCAAACATCATGGGGAGCAGCAATTATTTCATCCAGCACCATCATCTGAGGAGCTGCTAGCTGAAAGGTTGGCCTTCATGCCCTCCAGAGTTCTGACAAATCTCAGAAGGTATGCTAGCTAAAAGAGATTACAGATGAATGAAGTTTTGCTCCTATTTCACACAATTCCAATATAAAAAAAGGGAAACTGTCTTCACAGTGCCGTTAGCCTCCACTGGTCTGGAATCTCTTTTTTTAACCATTTCAGTCTTAGCAGTTCCACTGACTGAAGTAATTCAAACTTGTAAGATCAAAGGGCCTTTTGGCAGTTTCCAACCTTTAAAACTTTCAGACACCCTGGAGACAAATGTATTTTTAGAATATATTAGGGAAATATAAAAACCAAGACATGTTGCATGGTTGAAGTAAATTCACAAAATATATTTCCCAGAATTAATCTCTTGTGGCCCAGTGACTTTAATGAGAATGTAAATATAGGATAGTACCTTTTAAAATGTTTTAAAAACAAACAATAATGTTGCAGAAAAAAAAAAAAAAGACATCTTCATACATATCCTGATGTCTATCATAAGGTCATGTAACAGGATCTAAAGAATAAAGGCAGTTTAATTATTTCTATAGGTCAGTGAGCAGTTAACATTGGTATCCTGATATAAAACTAAAGGCAACACAGATGGGATAGGTTAAACGTTTGAGTGTATGTATGCCCAAGATCATAAATACCTGTCAGAGGCTTACAATAGATATAATTCTCAAAAGGACTTTCATGAAACAGGAATGTGAGTCCCATTGAAAATCTCATTTAATTTCAAGGTGTGCTCTCAAGATTTATATTCTATTAAGTATTTACCATATGTGCTCCTCTGAATCAGATGGCTAGAATCCCCTCTGAATTGCCACAGGGGGAAATGAACACATATGCTAACCTGTAAATGTCTCTCATTGGCTTGGAATTCATGTTCTGTGTGATCTATGATTTGGAGGCTGCTAGTGGAATGGACATCAATCCATTACATCAAAATGAAGAGGAAAAAAATAACTTTTCTGTCAGTACCTTTGTCGTTTCTGTTTTCAGCTGTTTCCGGACTGTCAAGAGAAAAAGAAAAAAAAAGGTCATTTCCCTAGGTTGTAATGCAGAAAGAAAGGTAAGTACCAATAATTAGAGCTGGCTAAAAAGTATAAACAGAGCTATTTCCAAAGGAGAGTACCATGTAAGCAACTGAAAATCTCATGGGATTTAATCAGCTTCACTCAAATGTAGTTGAAATAATTAAAGCAAAGCAAAGTTAAAATTAATTACTTCTTTAAACTTCCATGTTTTTCAGATGATAATATTCATCTGAATATTATATTAATTATTCATTTTATTTATATATATATATATATATATACATACATACAATTAAATAGATTTTCAAAATTGAAGGAAAATATTTCAGCAATATCAGATTTGATTCCAAAATCCAAGTGGCTGGAATTTCCATTCCTGCAAACACAGACTTTCCGTCCTCTTTAGAAACAGCCTGGAATTCTGAAATGCCAGAGTATCCAACCAAACTAAAAACTTGCTTTCTTAATATCTTCAATTTTTAATTTCCCTATGGGATTATTAAGTTCTTAATTATTCTCAGGACTCTTTTTGAAATAAACAATCATGAAACTTGAACCATGCATACAGGCAGCACATTCAGAGCATATGGAAATGCAGCAGAGTGCTGTGGCCACTGTTATGGGTCAGGCTGGGCTGCAGCTGAGCCTCACACAGTCACTCACACAAAGGCCCTCACCACCCCCAGGTGGGATGGGAAGGACAATCATCACAAAAAGGTAAAGCCCCATGGACTGAGATAAGGAGAGTTTAACATAACAGCTGTCTAAGTTTAAAGAGTGGACAGAAATAAATTATTTTGCTCCTGAAGGAAGTAAAATAAAAACTATCTAACTGAAATGGAGAGGAATACAGAAAATTGTATTTAAAGATGTACAGGGAAATACAGAAACATGACTCCTTAATACCTAATACAGATACAGGATACATGAGAACTTCCCCAAAACCTTCATCCCAGCCAAACTAAACCACAAAACCCCAGTGCTCATTTTCTCACCCCCCATTGTCTCCTGTTAGGCCCAAATGGGCAGCAAGAAATTCACTGCAGCCTTGAAGGCTGCAGGCAGGTTACCCCCACATTGTTTTACCAGGTAAGGACTCCCTCCAGACAGCAGAATCACAGAACCACAGAATGTCAGGGGCTGGAAAGCTCATCCAGTCCAACCCCTCCCACCAGAGCAGGATCACCTATACCAGATCACACAGGAATGCAACCGGGCAGGTTTTGAATGTCTCCAGAGAGGAAGACTCCACAACCCCCCATGGCAGCCTGTTCCAGTGTTCTGTCACTCTCACAGGGAAAAATTCCTCCTCACGTCCACATGAAACTTTCTATGCCTCAGCTTCCACCCATTGCCCCTTGCGCTGTCATTGGGTATGACTGAAGAGAGCCTGGCTCCATCCTCCTGGCACTCACCCCTTACCTATGGATAAACATTTGTGAAGCTCCTCTTCTCCAAGCTAAAGACCCCCAGCTCCCTCAGCCTCTCCTCATAAGAGAGATGTTCCATTCCCTTAATCATCTTTGTGGCTCTGCACTGGACTCTCTCAAGCAGTTCTATGTCCTTCTTGAATCTGGGGGCCCAGAACTGGACACAGTACTCCAGATGTGGCCTTACTGGGGCAGAGTAGAGAGGAGAGGAGAACCTCTCCCGACATGCTAGTCACACCCCTTCTAATACAGCCAAGAAAGCCATTGGCCTTCCCATCCACAAGAGCACATTGCTGCCTCATGGTCAACCTTCCATCCACTAGGACCCAGAGATCCTTTTCCCCTTCACTGCCTTCCACCAGATCAGTTCCCAACCTATACTGATCCCTGGGATTGTTCTTTCCCAGCTGCAAGACTCTACACTTGTCCTTGTTGAAATTCATTCAATTTCGCCCTGCCCAAGACTCCATTCCATTGACCACAACTCCCTGACTTCTTCCCTTGAAACAGTTCCCTATCCACCTCACTACCTGATCATCTAGACCAGACTGCCTCATTTTAGCCTGAAGGATGCTATTGGAGATTGTGTCAGATGCTTTACTGAAATCAAGATAAACCACATCCACTGCTCTACCATCATCTATCCACCTGACTATGTCCTCAAAAAAGGCTATCAGGTTGGTCAAACATGACTTCCCCTTGGTAAACCCATGTTGGCTGTTCCTAATGACCCCCTTGTCCTTGATATGCCAAAGGACAATGCCTAGGATAAGTTGCTCCATTACCTTTCTGGGGATGGAGTGAGGCTGATGGATCCACAGTTACCTAGGTCCTCCTTCTCACCCTTTTTGAAGATTGGAGTGATGTTTTCCCTCCTCCAATCTCCAGGCACCTCTCCTGTCTGCCATGACTTACTGAATATGGTGGAGAGATCTGGCAATGACCTGTGCCAGCTCCCTCAGCACCTGCGGGTGCATGCCATTAGGAACCATGGACTCATGGATGTCCAGATTACTCAACTGTTTCTTAACCCAGTCCTCACCAGCCAAGGAAAACTCCTCCTTTACCATACTTTCCTCTGGTGTCAAGGGCTCCTGAGACCAGTCTCCAGCAGTATAGATGGAGATGAAGAAAGCATTGTATCCTCAGTCACCAAGACACCCATCTCATTCAGCAGTGGGCCTACATTGCCTCTAGTGTTAGTTTTTCCTGCAACGCCCTTTCTGTTATCATAGAATCATGGAAT
>WBNM01015609.1:0-55293 GCA_013399055.1 Ramphastos sulfuratus | reverse complement strand
CCACTTGGCACTGGTCTCCACATCGACATTGTGCCCTCGACCACAACTCCCTGTGTGCGACCATCCAGCAAATTCCTTACCCAGCAGTGCTCCACCCATCAAGTCCCTGTTTTTCCATTTTGGTGACCAGGATGCCATGTGGGACAGGGTCAAATGCCTTACTCAAGTGCAGGTAGATGACATCATTTGCCCTTCCCTTATTCACTGTTGCTGTGACTTCATCATAAAAAGCCACCAAATATGTCAGGCATGTTTTGTTTTAAGGCAGAATATGCAACAAAAGGTTGCTTCTGCAATGCTTTTATTGGTTGTTTGGATATGTGCCTGCCTAAATTCTCTGCTGTGGCTTGCCAAGCCTTCAAAAGGAAAACCATTTTACAGAATTGTAGAATCACAGAGTCATAGAATGGTCTGGGTTTGAAGGGGCCTCTGAAGGTTATCTAGTCCAACCACATCTGCAGCAAGCAGAGGCATCCTCAACTATATTAATTTTCCTCTTTCTCTTGCAGTTGAAGAAGCACTCTCTCTGGCCTGACTTGATCCCTTAACACACATGTGAAAAACAAAGAGTGTTTACCTTTAATGAAGACAAACTCCCAAATATTTATATTTGAGATTCCATTAATGCATGAGTTTTATCAATTAAAAAAAAAAAACAACATAAAGAAGATAAAATATAAACCCACCCATAATTCCACTTCTGTTGATAGATATTTGATTTATATAAAATATGGAAGATTAATTAGCATTCTTACTCCTTCTGCAAAGGGTGGTCAGCAGTGCAAAACATTTTGTTATTTAGAAGTATGTGTGTAGGAATGGCTGCCTTATTCCTATTAATGACTGGAAAAATACAATATAGTGAGGAATCTGAAATAAGGAATAATGAATGAGGTTAGTTGCTTTTACAGTAGACTGCTAAATAAATTAATCTTGAAATAAGAAAAAGGCAATGTTTGCTGGTTTTTTGTTTCTACTTGTCTTAGTGAGGAACAACATGTGTGAGCAGGTGCTTCCGAGTCTTTCACTTTTAATGAAGGAAATCTTNCCCAGGAAGGTGGTGGAGTCGCTGTCCCTGGAGGTGATCAAGAAAAGAGTGGATGAGGCACTTAGTGCCATGGTTTAGCTGACTGCATAGGGCTGGGTGATAGGTTGGACTGGATGATCTTGAAGATCTCTTCTAACCTGGTTGATTCTATGATTCTATGATTCAATGAACACAGCCCTATAATGTCTCCTAGTGCAAGCTGCCAGAAGGACCATGTGCCTAAAGACAGCAGAGTGATGTAGGTGACTCTGGGGAGCAGAGCAAGGGAAAAGGTTGAGAGGAGAGGATACAAGGCAGAGAGAAGAAAGGCACTCAAAGTACAAGTGCGTGCTACAGACTTGTTCTCATCTTTCTTTCTTGTAGGCTTTTATTAATTCTTTTTAAACTTCAGTGAAATTGACCCATATGGGAGTCATTGACATCTCTGTACTGAATGCCTGTGTTGGATAAAGGAAGAGAAGTAGGTTGATTTTTTTTACTTCTTCACATAGACTTACTTTACAAGCATTTGCATACTAATATAAATATAAATGATTATTTGGATCACATTGCATAATGTTTATTGCAAATAAAGCTGTCTATTCGTATCACACTGTATGACGTATATGTGTGGATGGATTTTTAAATGTATGCTTCTCCCAGGCAACTAGCAACAGAACGAGGGGACACAGTCTCAAGTTGTGCCAGGGGAGGTCTAGGCTGGATATGAGGAGGAAGTTCTTGACAGAGAGAGTGACTGGCATTGGAATGGGCTGCCCAGGGAGGTGCCGTAGTTACCGTCCCTGAAGGTGTTGAAGAAAAGCCTGGATGGGGCACTTAGTGCTATGGTCTAGTTGATTGGCTAGGGCTGGGTGATAGGTTGGACTGGATGATCTTGGAGGTCTCTTCCAACACGGCTGATTCTATGATTCTACGATTCTATAGCTGTAGCCATTTAGAAAATATGGCAAATGCAGCAACTTGCTCTGGAAGGATATATAAAAGAATTGGCAGTAGATTTTAAAAAAACACGCAAAATGAAGCAACTAAAAAAAATAGAACCTGAAAACCACAAACAGAAAAAACAACAACAACCCTGATACCAGACATCAAAAATAGACACTATAAGAGTATCCTTTAGGAGAAGAAAGCATGGGGAGGCTGAGATGAGGTGGTAGAAGTGCACTGCCCCCGAGTCCGGAGAAGGGCCAGCATGTTAAGTGAGTTGACAGTTTACTGACACTGCCACTTGTAGTGAGTGAGTGTCCTGCTGGGCCTGGTTGGCTAGAGTTGCTGTGTGCTTAGAGGCACCTGAAGAAGAATCTGATAAAATACGATGCTATAAACTCTGCCTCTGACCCTTTTTTTTTTTTTTTTTTTTTTTTGCAGGTTTTCAAAGCTCTTTACCTGGGCAGGGTATTTCAGATGTGCTGCAGAAAGGCCTCAGCTAAATCTGAGACTTTGACCTGAGAGATCTCCTGTATTAACCACCTGGCTGAAATGGCCTGCTAGGCAGGATTTGGGTTTAGATGCTCAAAGCTGAGGTTAACAAGGTCAGGAGGTGTGAGTTCACAGGGGATTAGCAGTGAATTCAGAAGCAAATTCTACAGTTAATTTCCTTTTGCAGGTTGCTGGTATTAATAATGCAGGAGACATAATCCAAACAGATATGGATAGTAGTATGAAAAAGCATTGTTTGCTCAGAGAAGGGACTGTCTGAGCGATAAGGACAAACCATTTGGGAGCGACATAGATTTGCACTGAGTTTCACCCTCTCTGCTACTGTAGTGCCTTGAGGTAGGAGCATGGTAATACAGGAAGAAGTATTTTCTACTGCTGCTGCTGCAAATCCTTTTCCATGTGCATAAACTTTAATGACTTCAGGCCTTTCTTGGCACTGAGAAGTTCACATGTCTTGCCGTAACAAGGGCCATGGCATGTTTATTCAGATTAAAAGTGCAGTGTCAGTAAAAGGGGCATGGTACCAAACCCCAAGAGCTATAAGTAAGTGTGTGTCGCTCTTTGAGAAGATCTTTTTTTAACATATTGTGATATTTTAAAGAAGAAAGGCTGAGAATTGTGGTTTGCACTCTTTCTTTTTGGAAGGAAGATATGGGTAAAAGGAAAGTTTGTTTAAAGGAGGAATAACGAAGTTGGTGATGTGAGGGGTTCAGGCCAGGAGGTTCTGGAGTCCTGGCTCACTCTGCTAAAAGTAGTTCAGTCAATTTAGAATGATTTGCTGTACAAAGCTGCCTCCAGAAATCCTTGCTTCCTCTCCTGCTTTGCTCACATAATGACCCTTTCTCCAATTTATCTGGACTCATACTTCTGACTTTCTCACATCTTTTCTTTTCATTCTTTTCCCTGTTGCTGTGCATTTGCTTCTAATACCAGTCCTTTGACTTTGCCCCTGTGTCAAGTCAGACTATTTGACAGCTTTCTTTCCGTTGGATACTGGGGCATGGTAGAGATGTGAACATGATACTGTTTTATGAGGTGCAGATGACCCCTTTTTGGAAGAGAAAACCGGATTTGAATCATAGAAGATTCAATGTGTGATTGGTTTCTGTTGTGGGTTTGTTTTTTTTTTTTAATTCTTTCAGCATTCTACCAAAGCAACATTAATATTCAACTTATTCTATTATGCTTAGAAAATTCTCTTTGAATAGGTTGGTTTCTTCATATGACTAATAAATTAATCTGGCTCCCCCATAGTTTTGAGTTTTCATGGGAAGTTGTCCATACTGTGTGTATAAAAATCAACAGATGGGGGAAAAGAAGAGAAAAACCCCATGAATACCTAACTGGGCATTAAAATTTTGGAGGGGCAGGGGAGGAAAGATGCTACAATCTTGTAGACTATGACACTACGTTCAGTTTTGGGCTACCCAGATGAAGAGGGACAGGGATCTGCTGGAGAAGGTCCAGCAGAGGGCTGCGAGGATGATGAGGGGACTGGAGCACTGCCTGATGAGGAGAGGCTGAGGGACCTGGGGCTTTTTAGTCTGGAGAGGAGAAGACTGAGAGGGGATTTAATAAATGTTCATAAATATCTGAGGGCTGGAGGTCAGGAGGAATCTGCTGACTTGCTCCCTGTGATAGGACAAAGAGCGATGGATGGAAGCTGCAGCACAGGAGGTTCCACCTCAACACAAGGGGAAACTTCTTTACTGGAAGGGTCCCAGAGCACTGACACGGGCTCCTCAGAGTGGAGTCTCCTTCTCTGGAGATTTTTGAGGCCTGTCTGGATGCATTCCTGTGTGACCTGAGCTAGATTGTATGGTTCTGCTCTGGCAGGGGTGTTGGACTCAATGATCTCTTTGGGTCCCTTCCAACCCCTGACATCCTGTGGCTCTGTGATACTGATACCTTAATATGGCTCATTACCTGGAAGACCATTACATCAGGAACAATGAATAGGTCAGTCATTGTCAGAAATCCTCTGGGACTACCAGACCACCACATGGTCTCTCCACTGGGTGTCATTCTTGACCCATATCTGGACTAGTTCTTAGCACTCCTTTACTAGCTTCAGAAGAATGACAACCAGGAGCTTGAAAGCATCTGTGCCTGCCCTTTCCTCTATTGACAGAAGGCATTTGCAGCTACATTTTCCAGTAAAACTCAACAATCGATACACTTTTGTGCCATAAAATCAAGTATCTTAATGTTGCCCACGTGTCCTCTATAATTTAAGATGGAGCTTCTTGAAAGAAACAAGGATTCCTTCAAACTTTGCAGTTCTTCTCTGCTTATAGAAAGAGTGTGTTATCAAGCATGCTTGCTGTTTGGTTTCTGTTGTTCTATCAAAATCACTCTGTACAAGAATGACCTTCTCTCAACCCAAGATTCATGCTCAAACCAACTGTGGAGATCACTATTTTTTTTGTAATGAAAAGAAATTTTTTTTGACCTTTCTAGCAGTTTGTGTTTTAGCTACCATGCTTATCTAATACAGAATCATTTTCTTTTGAAAGTTTATATTTAACTTCACTGATGTATTTTTTTGTGGATTCTTGGATAAGAAACAGTGATTCTTGCTTCTGTTTGAGAGTAACAGCCCAAGTGCTGTAAATGCTTACAAGTTTTCTCCTTTCGCTGAAAAGCATGAGACAGCTGCATTGACAAGTATGAGCAAAACACAGAGTCTACAGTAATTCTGCACAATCAGGCAGACTGGAAAAACAATTTGCTACCTTGCCAGTATGGAGCCACACAACAAGATTTGCATCTTCAGCAGGCTTAAACAGATGAGTTCTCAATACAATCTGAAGGCTAATGACAGGAAGGGAGCCTCTGAAAAGGATAGTTAATCCTTGGCTTCTGTTAGCATTGTGTTACATGCAGGCAAAGGGAAAGGATTCTGCTGTTTCGTCCCAAAGATGGGAACCTTGGTGTCCTGCAAGATGATGCTATGAGGTCATCATCGAAGTTCAGTATAGCTTTTGTCCTCAGAAATAAAAGGGAAAAAAAAAAAACCAAACAACAAAACAAACCCACAAATAAAACCAAAACAGTTCAGGAAGAAGGACTTGTTAACAACTAACCTAAAGATTATCAGAAATATTTCCATTGTAGGTTATGCACAAACACTTGCAGCTTAAGTTACTAACTAGATCTAAGCCTGAGGTTTTTATGGCAAGTCATGACATACTAGTATGAATCCCAACTACTCCTTTCTTCCTTGTCATGTTTCACTAGGATTTCTTCTAAAGATTAGCACCTACAGAACTCCTGGGGCTAGGAATGACACACATTGCTCTGAATCTGGGTGCTAGGAATGACACGTTGCAATGAATCTGGATGGCATTTATAATTAATGGTATTCAGCAATGTGTGAAAAAAAAAAAAAGTAATGCAAATGTCAAATGTCAGATATTTCAACTACAGCAAAGGAGAGATGATGAGCAAGGGTTTTTTGTTTGTTTGTTTGAGTTCAGACTGAGCCCTTTTTGCCAAGCTGTTTTCTTGCTCTTATGCACTGGCTGGGCAAGAAACAGAGCAAGTATTAGTACAGGAAAACCCTGGTGTTTTCACAGTAAACCAGGTTATGATTTCTCACATTTGATGAAACTGATGCTGCTGCTTCTCAACTTGACACTGTCTCTCCTGGTTAGAATCCAGTGGCATGGTAATGGCCTTTATGAGTTGATGCGCATGTTAAACAAAAATTAAAGTTGAGAATGTCAAGAGGCAAGGGATTGACAGGTAACAACAGGAGTGAAAAGGGGAAAAAATGCTTAACAAACTGTCCTCTAGGCATAATTTTGCCTTTTAAAATGGTGGCTTAAAAAGAAGTATATAGAGAGAAAATTCTACTGATTTCTCCAATGTAATTTACTTAATAAACCCCAGAGCAATAAAGACATACACAGCAGCAACTTACAGTTCTATTTCCTATGAAGTTGCCCTTGGAAAATATTGAAGCAGGGGAAGAACAAAGAAGAACACTAAATTCTGACTTAATTTTGAATCCATAAGCAATGTGCTTAAAAATGCGACCACCCTTGTTTGGCACGGTTAAATTTTCTGAGGGCTATGTGCATAGAATCATAGCATCATAGAGTGGTTTAGGTTGGAAGTGACCTCAAAGATCACCCAGTTCCAACCCCTGGCCATAGGCAGGGACACCTCCCACAAGAACAGGTCACTCAAGGCCTCATTCAGCCTAGCCTTGAACACCTCTAGGCAGGGAGCAGCCATAACCTCCATGGGGAACCTGTGCTGTAGGGAAATATTCTGTATTAGTTGGATATGTGAGCAAATCCAAATTAACTAATTAAGTTTGCTAACTGCAAAATTGTAAGCTGAACTTTCTCAAGCCTGCTTGGAATGCTTATCTCAATGGCCAAGGACACAGGCTATTGCAGCTGCAGAAGAACTACGATAACTACCTGGAATTAAGGCATAACAACGGACAACGGCAAGAAGACTCAAAGCAAACAAGAGGTGTTCTGGACAGACAGGATGCAACCAATTGTTTGGTTCCTTACAGCTCGTGCCTTAACGAATTAGAGCAATTACACAATTCCATGAGAGTTTGTATCTGGGCTATTTGAGCCAGCTGGTTGGGTCAAGACCTTGTCCCTTAAATGATTTGTCCACTTGCTTTTGTTATGGGCTGGCCTGAAGAGTCTGTTAGAAGGGTATAAAAATGCATGTTCATATTCAATAAATGGACAGTGGCAGTAGCATGACATTGCTTGGATCATATTGGTCTGTGCGTGGCTCTGTCCGGATCTCCCGTCAATTTGCTCCGCTCCAGATTCCCCTGTACCAGGCACTAGGTACCAGTTGGCCTTGCTTCACTGTGCCAGTGTCTCACCACCCTCACTGTAAGGAGCTTCTTCCAAACATCTAGTTTAAATCTCCCCTCTGCCAGTTTAAACCCATTGCCCCCTGTCCTGTCATTACATTCAGTGTACAAGAATTTTAAGTATCCCCCTTCTGTGTCCCACACTCAATTTCTCTGCTCATCGGAATCTAGTTTTGTAGGAAAGCTGCAGTAAGCATCGTGTCTAGCACCTGTCTCAGATGTTGCCATGCTCTTCTGTCTTTCTGGACAATTATGTGTATAATTCAAAAGCATCCTCATCTTCAGTGCTATCTCTAGCATAAAAGGAAAGATAAGTTATCCAGCCCTAACAATGCGGTATTATTAAGCTTTCTATGATGAGGTCTCAGTTGAATGGAGTATTTTGAGGCTTTCATGAGAGAGGGTTGCTGGTTTTGCCTCCTCACCTGGGAAACACTGCCTGCTTAGCTAGCTGGTTCTCTGCTCTTGCATATCTGCATTCATCAGAGCAACAACAAAACTTCTTTGTGAAGAAGGTGATGTGCTAGAGAGCAGCCCTGTGGAGGGGAACCTGGGAGTGTTGGTGGATAACATCGATGGAACAGGAATGTGCCCTTATGGCCGAAAAGGCCAATGGGACTCTGGGGTGTATTAAGAAGAGTGTGTCCAGCAGATCAAGGGAGGTTCTCCTTCCTCTCTACTCTGCCCTGCTGAGACCTCATCTTGAGTATTGCATTCAGTTTTGGGTTCCCCAGTTTAAGAAGGACAGGGATCTACTGGAGAAGCTCCAACAGAGGGCTACAAAGGGACTGGAACACTGCTTGATGAGAACGGTTGAGAGACCTGGGGCTTTAGAATATGGAAAAGAGAAGCCTGAGAGGAGAATTAATAAATGTTTATAAATATCTGAGGGCTGGGGATCAGGAGCGGGGGACAGGCTCTGCTCATCTGTTCCCTGTGATAGAACAAGGAACAATGGATGTAAGCTGCAGCACAGGAGGTTCCACCTCAACACAAGGGGGAACTTCTTTACTGGAAGGGTCCCAGAGCACTGGCACAGGCTGTCCAGAGAGGTTGTGGAGTCTCCTTCTTTGAAGACTTTCAAGGCCTATCTGGATGCATTCCTGTGTGAACTGAGCTAGATTGTATGGTCCTGCTCTGGCAGGGAGGTCAGAATTAATGATCTCTTTGGGTCCCTTCCAAACCCTGACATCCTGTGCTCCTGTGAAAGAACTAAGAATTTTGGGGACAGGAATTCATTAAGCCAGGACTTCAGACAGGAATCCATTTCTAGCATTTGGGTGCATTTCTGGCATTTCTGCTTTTAGGTGAGATGAAACTTGCTCTAGGGGAGACTCTCCTCTGCAGTTAATGGGAGCTTAGGGCAACAATGACATCAATGGACGTATTTGGTGTCAGTGCCTGAAATCAGGTAGGATGATTTCCACATTACATTTACCATCTGGATTATGCTTCACATACATCAGGATTAGGCACAAGTATGCACCTGTGCCTGAGTTTTCCTTTGAGACCAGGATGAGAGAAAGGTGCATGTGAAAGAGACAATGTCAAAGAGATCATGCCCCGACACAAAGCCAGGGAGTTGGTGGTACAACATAACAGCTCTTTTGGACCCCCATAGATTTCTGTATTCTGATGCATGAAAACCTGTAGCACCAAGAACTACAAATCACTTCAATCAATGTGACTGAAATACCTAATCCCATCTTCCTATATATGTTTCTTCTTACTGTCCAATTTCTTCCACTGTTAAGTAGGTCATTTCTTCCTCTTTCTCAACACTCCATCTAATTCCAGCAGCTCTGTAGTCTGGAGAAGAGAAGACTGAGAGGGGATTTGATAAATGTTTATAAATATCTGAGTGATGGGGGCCAGGAGGTGGGGGGACAGGCTCTGCTCACTTGCTCCCTGCGATAAGACAAGGAGCAATGGATGTAAGCTGCAACACAGGAGGTTCCACCTCAATACAAGGGGGAACTTCTTTGCTGTAAGTCACAGAGCACTGGAAGAGGCTCCCCAGAGAGGTTGTGGAGTCTCCTTTTCTGGAGTCTTTCTAAGGCTTGTCTGGATGTGTTCCTGTGTGACCTGCGTTGGATTGTATGGTCCTGCTCTGACAGGGGAGTTGGACTCGATCTCTTTGGGTCCTTTCCAACACCTGACATCCTGTGATCCTGTGATCTTGTGATTCTTCTTTAGGGAACCTGCCATAGACAGGGACAATTCCCACTAGTACAGGTCACTCATGGCATTATCTAACCTAGATTTGAACACCTCCAGGGAGGGAGCATACAGAACCTCCCTGGGCAACCTGTGCCAGTGTCTCATCACCCTCACTGGAAGAATTTCTTTCAAACATCCAGTTTAAATCTCCTCTCTACCAGTTTAAACCCATTACTCCTAGTCCTGTCATTACAAGACCTTGTAAATAGTCCCTCCCCAGCCTTCCTGTAAGGGTCCTTCAGATACTGGAAGGCTACTACAAGGTCTCCTCAAAGCATTCTCTTCTTCAGGTTGTGGAGCCCCAACTCCTGTAGCCTGTCCTCATAGCGGAGCTGCTCCAGTCCTCTGAGCATCTTCACGGCCTCCTCTGGACTGGCTCCAACACTTCCATGTCCTTCTTTTGCTGGGGGTTCCAGAACTGCACACAGGACTCCAGGTGGGGTCTGACGAGAGCAGAGCAAAGGGGGAGAATCCCCTTCCTTGCCCTGCTGGCCACGCTGCTCACAGTTGCTGTCTGGGCTGCATTCACACTGCAGGCTCATGTTCAGCTTTTCATCAACTCACACCCCCAGGGCCTTTTCCTCGGGGCTGTTCTCAGCCATTCCCCACCCAGATCGGAATTTTCCTTGGAACTGCGCCAACCCAGGTGCAGGACCTTACACTTCGCCTTGTTAAATTTCATGAGGTTGGCCTGGGCCCACCTCTCCAGCCTATCCAGGTCCCTGTGGATGGATCCCTGCTCTCTAGCAAGTTGAGTGTACCGCACAACTTGGTGTCATCTGCAGACTTGCTGAGGGTACACTCGATTCCTGTGTCCATGTCACTGACAAAGATGTTACACAGCACTGGCCCCAGCACTGACTAGCCAAGGAATTGAAAGCACTTTAAAACATACATGAGTAAACTTTTCAAGGGAGCAATTTATTATCTCTATCAAAGTGAAGCAGAGTCATGCCATTTTTGAAAGCATGTTGTTTTCTTCCCCTAGGGGCCAATAGGCATCCTGTGCTTCAAAACCAATCACTAGCAACTAGAACTGGAATTACCTAACAGTAACGCAATTGTGCTGTTTGACAACTGAATTATCAGGCCAACATACATTTCAACTCAGCAGGGATATTTTGAGCTCATTTCCTGTGACTTGCATCCTTTACAGGTGAGCAATGTATTTCCCTCAGATAAATCAGATCCCAAAATGAACCCAAAACAACACCTGTTGATTGCACACAGATATCTGTTTGCACAATTCATTATTTATTTGGTAAATGCAGAAAGCTGATGAAAATTATGCTGTTTTTATGATGAAACGTTCCAAGTTGTCAGTCTTATAAATGCATGAAGCCAAAACTTGGATGAAATTGCCTAGCCTGATTCTTCCCTGCCTTGCACTGGAGGAACCTTGTTGACTTCCGCGATATTGCAAAAACACGCAGGTATGCAAAGGGAACGTGCAACCTTACCTAGCACTGATATCCTCTGTCGTAACTCCTGTTTTCTAGGCAAGATGAAATAGAGAGGGGCAGTAAATAATGTCTAAAACTAGCATGTCACAGTTTCCTTCTCCTTCTGTTCCTCAGCTTCCTGAGCATTATGACTGTTTTTGTGCTTTCTGCCAGCAGTCACTTACATTTCAATACCTCAATTAACAGGATGGTGCATTTTGTTTGCATTGCAGCTGGCATCCCAGTGAATTTGCCTGCAGTTAACTTGATGCCCAGCTTTTGCTCTGAACTGTGTGTCATCGATAATAGCAAGTGACAATCTTGCCACTCCAACAACTTGATAAATTGACCATGCTTCGAAATAAGCCAATTTCACCTGTCACAAAACGTGGCAAGCTTTCTGGTTTAAACCCTCAGGATCAAACATTTCTGACAGAGATCTCAAGGCATACAAGCCCGCAGGTGCACCAGGCAGGTCAGGCTTTTGATAGAGAAGACACTTACAGTGCAGAGGGATGAACGATGTGAGGGTGTGGAATGGTATCTTTTTCCTGCTCTCTAGGGCTGTATTTGACTGACTTGCTCTTTTGTATTGCTTTTAGAACAAATCAATTCTCAGTGCGCTCAAGCATTTCCTGTTGCATAACTCGCAACCACCACATGCAATGCTCACATCAGGGACCCTCATTAAGGCAAGTAAGCTTCATGAAGTTGTCTGCATCAGCAGTTAGAATGCTAAGGTGGTTTCATTCAAGTTTAGTTTAGGACACTGTGCAGTAAGAATGAATGGAGTGGGCCATTTCTGTGTGCAATATCTATTTATGCTGTGTGATGAGGAGATGCCTCCGCAGATGTGTCTTGGTGGGCTTAGACTCAATGAGTCAATCCTGTCCTCTCTTGAAACATTAGAGAGGGCTCATCATCAGTCATAGATTTTGTGGCCATTACCATACTGTTGTATGGTAATACACTGCTGCCACAGGATCTTTCCTGCTGTTTTTATTAAGAAAATGAGACAAAATCTTCCTCAAATCCAACTTTTGTTTTCTTAGGAGACTGCTGGTAACCTATGTAAAAGAGTATTCAGGTATCTTTGTGGAGCTATGTTTTTTTTCTCATTTCACTCTAACTATATGAAGTAAATGATTGCAGCCCTTACCAGGAAACACAACTCCACTGGTAACATCTCTAAAAGTCCTCAAGGGTTTGTTCTGACTTTCCAGTCATTTGGTGAGGTTTGATATTAAGAAAGTGACAGCAATTCGTGTTCCATTTTAGACTGGGGAAAAGAGTGCAATTTCATTTATACATCTAAATGATTCCTCTGTGACTCCAATCCAGTTGTACTGAGCTCCCTTCAGAGACTATTGAGACAAATAGGTACTTCCAGATCATAATTCAGATGCCTTCTACAGAACGTTTGAAGCCAAATCAACACCTCAGGCTTATGCTAGTACCATTGTGTAGCTCTGGGCTGGGAAGCAGAGAAATCCCAGACAGACTTCCCTATACTAACATTCATCCTACTGTTGATCTGGCTATCCTAGCAAACCTGTGGGTCTTTTTATATCATAATTGGCAATTGTGCTGTTGGAAAAGGACATACACTTTTGTGGGAACACTTTACCACGTGCTAAAAGCAATGCACTCCTGAGATTGACTTTGAAATAGCAATCAGCTTACTAAAATGCCATTACAGAACTGTAAGTAGGGGAAGCCTTGATTTCCTGCAGGCAGAGGCATTTTTTATGTTTGTTTGTTTGTTTTTTCCCTTTTGTTTCTGCTAGCAAGCAAACTGTAGGGAGAAATGGATTAGAAACATCTGGACCAAGTAATATTCTGCTTTTGCCAAGCCTGTGGCAATTTGTGTTTGCTCTCGATGAACATTTACATGACAAGTATTATATTTTCATGAAGTAGAGATGATGCTTTTTTCTATTTAAAAAGATAAGTATGATTATACTGGCAATTTTTTTTTTCATTAAAAATGTACCAGGTATTTATGAAAAAGAAGAATTTGATAAGCATCTATGGTTATTTTTAAATAATTTATGGGGATGCACGCAATTTGTCAAAACTCTAAAATCTTAATAGGAATGTTTACATAAAATAGAACTCACCACTTTGATCAGCTACCAGAAAAACATGATTGCAAACACACAGCAGAAATATATTTCTAACAGAAGCTTACTACACCACACTCGAGAACGTTGAACTATCACGGCACAGTAGTAATACCACAGGATTTATCTACTGCAGGAGATGACCAATATATGTAGTTTAAAACAATTAATAATTTGTTACAAATCCAAACTTGATGTTTGTTCATTAAAAATAATTTTCCAAATACCTGTGAACACTGACTCACCGAAACGAGGAATGGGAAAAGACATCAAGACACCAATATAGGTCTCTGTCTTGCCTCACATTAAATACACTGTGAACATGCCTACTGGATATTTGTACAATCCATTCTTATAAAGCTCCAGGGAAATATCTCTTACAGCAATCCCTACAGAGACTATTCCCATGCCTCACTCGGATTTAGATTTTCCTCTATATCTAACTGGAAGAATGATGCTTTTTAAACCCAAATAAAGTTCCTACCAGTTCCTCCTTTATTTGTTTCTTATCCTTACTGGCTCTAGAGAACTATTGATTTTTTTCTTTTTTAATATATAGTGATTACTTGTAAAATGGAAGAATGCTACCATGTCTTCCCTTAACCTTCTCTTTCTTAACATAAACAGTTCACTTTTCCCCTCTACTTTGCACTGGTGAGACTCCACCTTGAGTGCTGCCCCCCAGTTCTGGAGCCCCCATTACAAGAAGAATATGGATGTGCTGGAAGGTGTCCAGAGAAGGACCATGAGGATGATCAGAGGGCTGGAGCACCTCTCCTAGGAGGAGAGACTGAGGGAGTCGGGCCTGTTCAGTCTAGAGAGGAGAAGGCTCTGAGGTGACCTTATTGTGGCCTTTCGGTATCTTAAGGGGGCTACAAGAAAGCTGGAGAGGGACTTCTTAGGGTGTCAGGTAGTGATAGGACTGGGGGGAATGGAACAAAGCTAGAAATGGGTAGATTCAGACTGGATGCTAGGAGGAAATTCTTCACCATGAGAGTGTCGAGATCCTGGAAGGGGTTGCCCAGGGAGGTGGTGGAAGTCCCATCCCTGGAGGTGTTTAAGGCCAGGCTGGATGAGGCTCTAGACAGCCTGATCTAGTATGAGACGTCCCTGACCATGGTAGGGGGGTTAGAACTAGATGATCCTTGCAATCCCTTTGTTAAGGAGAGGTTTGAATCTGAGTTATAAGTGAATTGTAATGAAGCTGATATAAAATTAATAAATATTTTATTAAATATATATAAAGAAAGTTTCCCCAAACTTATTTACAATTAACACAGACTCTATTATGCGGTTGGTAAAACTATCTTTGCAGAATGCGTATATTTTATCAGATTAATTTAAACGATTTTAGGAAAGTTTTTATAAAATTTAAACAGCTGGAGAGTCCTGCAGCACAAACTGTGGCTTAAAGGTTAAACATAAACTTTCACGAACTTCAGAAAAGAGAGTTAGTTTACTCACTGGTCAGAGTCTCAGTATTTATAATCCAAAAATATCTGTAGAAGCTTAAATGGTGAAAAATACAGTCCCTGGCACATGGTGGCCTTCCACGTGGCAGTGATGCGATGTGGTTTTGCTGTTTGAGTAGCTCCAATGGAGCAGGTTGTCTGAGAAGATCCAGGGACGCGAGGCAGACCCTCCGTGGCTTTCAGGAGGTCATCGGAGCGGTCACCTAGGCACAGCAGCATCCAGGTTTCCGGGCTGGAGCAGTCCAATCGGCTGCGGTGCATGGCAAAGGGGTCGGCCCTCAGGCGGGCCGGCAGGTCCCGGTGTCACAAGTCGTCGCTAGACTCGGCCAGAGTCAAACGGACTCGGGCTGGGCTGAGCTCAGGCGGGCAGCTGTATCTCAGCGCGAGACGAGCCCTGCAGTCCCTTGGCTCAGTGCGGCAGACAGGCAGGGTCAGGTCTGCCGTGCATGGGGAAAGCAAGTCCCCAGCTACGCGTGGTGCAAGGCAACGCAAACAGGTAGCAGACAAAGGCAGCAGCAGCAAACAAACAAGTTGGCTAGGTTTTTAAACATTTTGACCGAGTGTCTTTGACCAATAGCAACAGGTTAAAAAACACCCCTGGAACCAGTCCTAAGTTATTTTACCTAAAAAGGGAGATGCACATGTCCAGCATCGTCACCTGTGTTTACCAGAAAAAAAGCAGAGTGCAGAATAACACCAAATAGGGTGCCTGTGTGGCAGACCGAGAGGCGCCAAGGCTGTTGTCTGCTTTCTCCCTTCTTCCACCCGGGAAGAAGTGGGGGGGACACAGACGGACGGACGGACACACGGGACAAGATAGGTCTTCAGGTGCATGCTTACGATATGTCTTGGACATGTATTTTACGTCTAATTTGAGCCTTCCAAGTCACCCTTCCAACCCTGACTGGTTCTATGATTGCTTTAGCCTTTTCACATAGATTATGTCTGTTTATCTACTTATCTTGCTTGTGATTTTCCTCTTTATACCGATTTCCTTTATTCTCAAAGTGTGTCATCCAAAACTGGTGACAGTCATTTGTGCCTTTGTAGCAACATGAGCTGAAAGAGAGCATTGACGGTGATTTCTGCTGCCCAGTGCTCCTGCATAGTATGGTCCAGTATGAGATCTTCCCTTTCTGCAACAGTATCCTATTAATTTTATCAGATGCAGTTGCTGTATTCACTGTATTCAGCGGTGTGCTGTATTCTCTGGTTCTCTTCAGTGCAGTCAGCTTAGTCACTTTTTCACTTGGTTTATGTTGGGCGTATGCCTACAAAATTTTATCTTGTGGATTTCAGAGTGGCTTTCTATTTTTTTTAATGCTTTTTATTTTCATTCCTAACTTTCAAGGAGCTTGCAACCTTGTCCAGCTTGCTTTTCACTTTTTTTTTTCTTTGTTTCTCTCTCTATCTGGTGGGGTTTTTTTGGTTTTTTGTTTTTTGCTTTTTTTCCCTGTGTGGTTTTTTTTGTTTGTGGGTTGGGTTTTTTTGTTTGGTTGGTTGGTTTTTTTTGAGGGGGAGGAGTTACGTTTTTTGTGTTTGGTTGGGGGTTTTTGGTTTGTTTATTTTTTTAAAAAAGAAAACAAAATATCCTTGTTCTGTACAATTAAAATCACTAATACAACCAAGACCAGGACAAATCCTTATACTGTAATGCTTAAAAATCCTTTCCAGTTTGACCAATGAGTCAACTATTCTAACCAGAGTTTTGCATTTGAGAACCTATTTTCCTGATTTGCATTTGAGGCTGGTTTCTAGAAGTGAGGAATCATTAGTTTTCTAAGAGTTTGATCTGACAGGAAGCCCAGGACCACAGATTCAGTTGAATTGGTGGTTGCTTTGGGCTTCAGAGATTTCCTTTTGTGATGCATCTGTATCCTGATTTGATCTGGGACAGAACCAATACTCCTCAGTGATTTTAATTTTCAGCTAATTTTCTTCTAAGTAACTTTGTTTTCTCAAGTTAACAGCAGATTTTTTCAGACAGTGTCTGCTTCAAGAAGTGCTGGCACTTGATATTTGCAATTGCTACCAAGGTTTGGTATGTAGAACGGTTCTTGATTATATTCCTATAGGTCACCACTAGATATTTTGTTAGGGTGCTGTAAAGTGAAAGGCTGAACCTGCAGGGAGGAGTGGACAGAACAAACTTGACCAAAAAAGGTATTCCATTCCATTCTGTTCCGTTCCATTGCATTGCATTGCATTGCATTGCATTCCATTCCATTCCATTCCATTCCATTCCATTCCATATACATAATTTTTGATATAAAACTGGTGAATCACAAAAGTTAAGCTCCTTCTTCAATAATCCCTGTCTGAGCAGGACTCTCACCTTTCTGCCTTTGATCCCAATCCATTTGTTCCTGAATCCAATTCCTGTATGCAGTTCCAGTATCTGAATCCAGTTCCCATTGGCTGCTGAGTCCAGTCCAGTCTGGTACTTTCTCAGTGCCTACGAACAGTAGCAGTGGGTTTCAAGTTTGGGTTCAACTAGCCTTTGTGGGTTTGGTTTGATTTTATTCTAGTCAATGGTTTTTACAATTCCTACAGAATAATGGATTAAAAAAAAATATCTGGAAATCATAGGCAAGTTTATACTTAGTGGGGAAAAAAAACCCCAAACAATAAAAAAAGCAAAAAAACCCCAAACAAAACAAAGAAGCAAACAACCCCCTAAAAAACAAAGCAACCGAACCCCCCCCCAAAAAAAAAACCCAAAAAACAACCAAAAAAACCCCAAACCCCAGACGAATCCTCCTAAAATTTTAATCTGAGGAAAAGAAACAGTGAAGACCTATCTTAATTTTGACACACAGTGGATATATCTTTTTTCTCACAGTTAGAACATCTTACGTCTATTGTTTCTCTTAGCTGCTTTGACACATTACACAGGGGCCCAACACATGTGAAGAGGTTCACTGTCTCTCATAAATAAAGCTTTCATGTACTCAAAACAAGTATTCTAGGAGTCTTCCTTTGTCTTGGCGATGTAAACTGGCAATTGAAAAGGATAAATTCATCAGCATCAACTTCAAATTACCATTCTCTTCTAACTGTCCTTTTTTAAAACTGTGATTTTAGTTTTTGAGGCTGGACACTAGATCTATTTTTTTTTTCTAGGTTGGGACATTTTATACAGGCAATTTCAGCTCAGCTCTGAGATTTGCATAAATGAGTTTGCCTCCAGGCCTACTCTTTCTCCACAGTCAGTCTTCCTGCTTCTGCTCATTATCTCCCATTTTCAGCAAGTCTTCAAATTTCTGCCAGGCATGGTATAAAAGACTTGCAGGATTGAAGATTTCCTTGAGGAGGAGTAAGAAATGTGGGGAGACGAAAGCAAAATCTTCTGGTGTGCTGGAAACTTGAGGAAAAGCATGCAGAAACTGAAAGAGGGATAGAGCTGGACCCTGCAGGTTGTAGCAAGATGGGGAGCAGGCAAGACCTACACATTCTTCTCTGGTGGGAGTGTTAAAACCACCCTTATCCATGAACAATGTCTGCAAACATGGCCATGCCTCCTCTGTGTGAAGACAATGTTGTATAGAAATATCATCTGCAATGGCAATATGAGTGTCCTAATGCAATTAAAGTGAGTCTGACTCCAGGGCTGAACTTGATGCATGCTCACTTGAAGAACATNAGAGGTCTTTTCCAATCTGGTTGAGAAGTAGAAGATGTTCACATTTCAAAGATGTATCTTGAAGTCTGTAGAACTATAGAGTGCACTGATGACACCAAGCTGGGTGGAGTGGCTGCCACACCAGAGAGTTGTGCTGACATTCAGAGAGACTTAGACAGGCTGGAGAGTTGGGCAGGGAGAAATTGAATGAATTTCAACATGGGCAAGTGTAGAATCGTGCACCTGGGAAAGAACAACCCCCATGGATCAGTATAGGTTGGGGACTGACCTGCTGGAGAGCAGTGAAGGGGAGAAGGACTTGGAAGTCCTGGTGGATGGCAGGATGGCCATGAGCCAGCAGTGTGCTCTTGTGGTCAGGAAGGCCAATGCCATTCTGGGGTGTATCAGAAGGACTGTGGCTTGTAGTTCAAGGGAGGTTCTCCTTCCCCTCTACTCTGCCCTGGTGAGGCCTCATCTGGAGTGTTGTATCCAGTTCTGCCCCGCCCAGTTTAAGAAGGACAGGGAGCTGCTTGAGAGAGTCCAGTGTAGAGCCACAAAAAATGATTAAGGAAGTTGAACATCTTCCTTATGTGGAGAGCCTGAGGGAGCTGGGGTTTGTTGGTTTGAAGAGGAGGAGACTAAGGGGTGACCACATTCATCTTTATAAATATGTAAGGGCTGAGTGCCAGGAGGATGGAACCAGCCTCTTCTCGGTGATGCCCAGTGACAGGACAAGGGGCAATGGGTGGAAGTTGAAGCATAGGAGGTTCCATGTGAACCTGAGGAGGATTTTTTTCGCTGTGAGGGTGACAGAGCACTGGAACAGGCTGCCCAGGGAGGTTGTGGAGTCTTCCTCTCTGGAGATATTCAAGAACCGTCTGGATGCATTCCAGCGTGATCTGCTTTAGGCAATCCTGATCAGGCAGGGGGTTGGACCAGATGATCTTTCGAGGTCTATGATTCTACAGGTAAAATAATTACTTTCAAGAGTGGCAAATGTAGTACAATTTCCACAGCTAGTCTGTTATATGGTACCATGGCAATAAGTGACTTTAAACCCAACATCTGTCTGGTTAAAAGCTACAGGAACTTAACTATAATAAATAATTTATGGGAGGGGCGGGGGGAAAGGCGGAAATTAAATATCCTTAACAACTACAAGTAATTTTTTTTTAAACTGTTGTCATGTAACAAGGTCATTACGGAAGAGGGAATTAGCTACTTTTTGCGACAATGTATTTAAAAAATTAAACAAATAAAACCAAAGGATTGTTAATTTAAATGTGAGCAGAAAGAAACAAGGTCCAGTTTCACAACACCTGGGATTACAGTACACTCCTGTAGTAAAGCACAGGAAAGAGTTTTGCCATCCTGATCCAACATGAACTGGTGGCAAAGGACTGGCTGCCTCTGTTTCTGTGTGATGAGTTCTGGATTTATTGTTGGGGGCTGTACAACAGTGGGTGGATATTGAGAGCAGAAATAAGGCTGACATTGCTCGGCCTCTGTCTTTGTGTCAGTACCCATGCCCCACCTTGGCTACACAACAGGATTCTTTGCCACACTTTAGCAAGGGGAAAAGTAAAATCATAATGAAGGCATTGGTGTAATTAGAAGAGTGTCTTCCCATGAGCACCTTGGTCTGACAAGCACATGTGGGTAATAGAAGAAATTGAGTACGAACAGGATCTGATTGTTTAGAATGATAGAATGGTTTAGGTTGGAAGGAACCTCAAAGATCATCCAGTTCCAAACCCCCACCATAGGCAGGGACACTTCCCACTAGGACAGGTCCCTCAAGGCCTCATCCAACCTGGCCTTGAACACCTCCAGGGAGGGAGCGGCCACAACCTCCCTGGGCAACCTGTTCCAGTGTCTCACCACCCTCACTGCAAAGAACTTCTTCCAAACACCTAGTTTAAATCTCCCCTCTGCCAGTTTAAACTCATTCCTCTTCATCCTGTCATTACAAGACCTTGTAAATACTCCCTACCCAGCCTTCCTGTAGACTTCCTTCAGATACTGGAAGGCCACTCTAAGGTCTTCTTGAAGCCTTCTCTTCTCCAGGCTGTGAAGCCCCAACTCTTCTAGCCTGTCCTCATAGCACAGCTGCTCCAGCCCTCTGAGCATCTTAGTGGACTCTCTCCAACAGTTCAATGTCCTTCTGTTTGGGGCTCCAGAACTGTACACAGGACTCCAGCTGGAGTCTGATGAGAGCAGAGTAAAGGGGCAGAATCCCCTCCCTTGCCCTGCTGGCCACGCTGCTCTTGCTGCAGCCCAGCACACAGTTGCTGTCTGGGCTGCATGTGCACACTGCAGGCTCATGTTGAGCTTTTCATCACCCCAGACCCCCAGGGCCTTTTCCTCAGGCCTGCTCTCCAGCAATTCACCACCCAGCCTGGATTTGTATTTGTTTATGCTTGAAAAATATGAATGCCCTGTGCAGAAGCACTGCTTTTGTGCTAAAATGAATATAAGTATGGTTTTGTGCTACTAAGTGTTTGTGGAAACTGCTGGCACTGCAGATTCCATGTGGACTTCCTCCAAGAAGTGGTTTTAACAGAAAAACTCTCAAGTATAATACCTACTATTAGACTGGCATCCCTGGTCCTCCTCTTCCTCCTAAGGAAACGCAAGCAAACAAGCAAGCAAACAAACAAATAAAACCCAAACAAGCAAACAAAAATCACAAATGAGCAAAACAAGCAAACAAACAATCCAAAAAACCCTAAACAAAACAAAGCCCAAAAAGCAAAAGAAAAAAGTGTCTTCTGGTGTTTGTTTTTTAATCAGGAAATTGGGGGCCAATCCTTGCCATGAACAGGCTGAATAGTCTGATGTCTCTATGGAAATCAGCAACTGTCTTATCATAGAATCTTAGAATAGTAAGGTTGGAAGGGACCTCAAGGATCATCTAGTTCGAACCCCCTGCCATAGGCAGGGACACCTGCCACTAGAACAGGTTACTCAAGGCCTCGTCCAACCTGATCTTGAACACCTCCAGGGAGGGAGCAGCCACAACCTCCCTGGGCAACCTGTTCCAGTGCCTCACCACCCTCACTGTAAAGAACTTCCTCCTAACATCCAGTCTAAATCTTCCCTCTGCCAGTTTAAACCCATTACTCCTAGTCCTGTCATTGCAAGACCTTGTAAATAGTCCCTCCCCAGCCTTCCTGTAGGCCCCCTTCAGATACTGGAAGGCTACTCTAAGGTCTCCTCGAAGCCTTCTCTTCTCCAGGCTGCAGAGCCCCAACTGTCTCAGTCTGTCCTCATAGCAGAGCTGCTGCAGCCCTCTGAGCATCTTTGTGGCCTCCTCTGGACCCGCTCCAACACTTCCATGTCCTTCCTGTGCTGGGGGCTCCAGAACTGCAGACAGTACTCCAGATGGGGTCTGATGAGAGCAGAGTAAAGGAGCAGAATCCCTTCCCTTGCCCTACTGGCCACGCTGCTCTTGCTGCAGCCCAGGACTCGGTTGGCTGTCTGGGCTGCATGTGCACACTGCAGGCTCATGTTGAGCTTTTCATCAACCCAGACCCCCAGATCCGTTTCTGCAGGGCTGCTCTCCAGCCATTCCCCACCCAGCCTGTATTTGTGCTTGGGATTGTGCCTACCCAGGTGCAGGACCTTACACTTGGCCTTGTTGAATGTCATGAGGTTGGCCTGGGCCCACCTCTCCAGCCTGTGCAGGTCCCTCTGGATGGATCCCTGCCCTCTAGCAAGTCAACTGTGTCACACAGCTTGGTGTCATCTGCAAACTTGCTGAGGGTGCACTCGATTCCTCTGTCCATGTCACTGACAAAGATGTTAACAGCACTGGTCCCTGCAGGAGTCAGCAGACCTCACATGGAACAAGCCATAGTGTCCATAGGGTAGATAGAGTAAGTGCACTTGAATCATATATTAAATAACTGCAAATAGATAAGGTGAACAAACTATTTTTAAAAAATAAGTCTCCGCGAATCAGAATAAATCTTTGTTAAGATTTATTTTACCACCTCTACTTGTTGCAAAATCAGCTTACCCATATTGGGATGACATTTGCTGCGATCCAGGGGTACTGATTAGATCCTGGTATGTTGGGAAATATGTGGTTTATGTCACCAGGTGTGTCAGAGATTTCTCTGCCAGCTGGAATCTAACACCTGAAGCCACCTGAACTACACTGCTCTCTGTTGCTTGTGGGACTGATGCCTCTTCTCCTGAAGGAAATATGAGCAATCAATATGCGTTGCACATCAAGTAATTTCCCTGTTTAGCTTTTCTAACTGTTGCATCACGTTTTTAATTTTCCTCTCTTCATCAGTTAATCTAAATAAAGGTTCTGTTATTAATTTGATTTTTGAGAGAAAAATAAACCCTGCTAAAGCATGGACATATAATGTCCTTCATCTAATCAATTTTATAACATTCTTTTTTTTTTTTTTTAATGGCTTATCCTCTTGAATGAAATTATCATTTTCAGATGAGAGATGTATTAGAGTCTAGGCTGTTAAGCCTGCCAAAGCTTGTCTCCATGGCAGGACTGAGAGTGATTTTCATACAATCATTCTGATTCTCAAATTATGCCAATGCTAATATGTTTGGGATGGTTTTTTTTAAAATTTTTTTCTTCTCAGTATTTTCCTAGGGGGTCTTTATGAAAGATGTAGATAAGGAAGCTTCTTTTACTTCCTGCTGTGAGGAAAAGCTGCCTACATTTGGGCACAGCTGTGAGAACAGGCATTCACACCATCCTGGGAACAGAAATCTGCCCCTGTAGAACAGTTCTTCTCACTGCTTCTGTGATGAGGAGAGCTTGTGAGGTTTAGGAAAGCAATCAGGCAGAAGGTTGGTATGTGTGAAACTGCCAGGTAAAGAAGAGACATTGATTATTGTTTAGTTTCTCATAATGCTTCTCAGATGTGGTAACTCAGAAACATCCCTCGGTATTTATATGAAACCAAGCCATCATAGCTGATAGGGGGCTACACACATGAAGTGCTATTAACAATACCTGAGTTTGTGTGAAGTGCGTTAGCATGGAGTTTGATTACCTGCTTTTCTTCTTTCTTGATTTTTGTAAACTTGTTGATGACTGACATCCAGTCTGGAACGTGGAGAAATCTGATCTCAGAGGGCTGTCTACTCCCTTTACAGAGAGATGATGACAAGTTTCTGATAAGTAGAGAAAAACAACATTATGGGAACACAACAAATGGGCTCCATAAACACAGAGGACCTTCAGAAGTGGCAAAGCTTGTCAGAAGTCCCATGTAACGGTGTGACAGGTTTTGCACAGATGTTATTTAGTTTCAAACAGGAGATGGAGTCATCTGGGTACCACAATGGATGTTTTTTTCCAAAAAATTCCTTGCATCCTGTTCATCCTGTTTTAAATAAGGGTGGGTTATCTTCTTCTTCTTTTTTTTTTTTNNTTTTTTTTTTTTTTTTTTTTTTTTTTTATATAGTTAAAAATTTCTGTCCTCACTTCTTCAGTATCTGAATGCTTCATGGATGGTATCTTCACCCCAGTGCTAGGACTTGTTGCTATCTCCAATACCTACTCTCCAGAAAACCATAAAGACTGGGCAATGTGCTTAACATCACCCAGCAACCTGCTAACCAAAACAGTTAAATGTTTCCACTTGGGAATAATCCCTTACATGTATCAATCCTCTCCCCACACAACATTTTTTTTTTTTGTTATGGACTGGAATTTTTTTTTTCCCAGCCATGAAACTTATTTTTGCTTTCCAGCATTCTACCACAGCTATTGGGTGAAGAGAAGAAGAAATCCACCTGGCTCAGCTATTCATAAGCTTGTTTGTGTTGCTCTGTGCTGCCTTATTTTCTGCAGCTGACTGTCCTTCTCTGCCCACCTCATAAAACATGGAATATCACTCTTCCTCTATCCAACTTTCTGGATGAGGAAATGCTTTAAAGGGCAAAATTGCAGCTCCTTCAAATACTGATCCACAGAAGAGCTTGAGCTTTGATTTATAATTAGAGCTCTGAAAACCTTTCATTACAAATCTGAGAGGAGCTAGGGAAAAAGCCATCCTCACCTATTTTCTACCTCACTTCACTATAAACCTTGTTCATGCCTGTCCCCTGGCTCTGTGTTTGCTTAGTTTTTGATTGAACTGAAATGAACCACTTTCCAAGGGAAATTTTAAGGTAAAGGGAAATGGGAAACATCTTCTTACTCCATAATTTTAGGACAGTTTTTTTTTTCTTTATTTAAAACCAATGAAATGCTCAGACTTTCTGTGTGACTTTATGAAAGTGAAAATTTACTTACAATTTTGTTTTCTCCTTTCCTTTTTCCATTCCCACAGAGAAGAAATAGTTGATTTCATAATCCTGATGGCTCTGTGATTTACAATTTCATGTGGACATGAGCTGAATCTCTACTCCCAAGACAATCTTTTGTGGTTTTGGACAACATGGTTTATGACACCTCTGCTCAGAACAGAGGGAGAGAAACTCCACTTCCGTGAAAACATGTGAGCTTGCTCTTGGCTTTACCCCCTTGAAAAATAGAGTCCATGCCAAAGTGAAGGCCCATTTGTGAGGATATATATATTTGAATTAAACAAGGAGCATGACTCAAGGTGTGACCTAACCAGTGCAGAGTACAGTATATATAAGCTTTTATTACTGCTTTTAGCATTTCATTCTGAAGACTTGAAAGTTAGTATTTGTGGCTCATATATGCATACAAAATGTATCATTCCTTCTCCTAGTAGTTATTTGCCCTGGATTTCTTTTTAAAAATTTGTATCATATGGCTGTATGTCACTGGCAATATTTGGGCATGATAGGTTATTGTTTCAGTTCCTACTTTGTAAAGCTTAAGAGGGCAGCAGCCTTGTGTTTTCTCAGTCATGTTTCACAAATATCACTGAAATGATAGAAATGAGTGTTGTTTTTATTCATTGATCCAAGAACACACAGGAAAATAATTTTTCAATTAGGTGGTGTATTTCGAGTCAGTTTTGAATATTCAGGTGACAAGAAAACAGAATGACAGAATCATACAGAAACATCCAGGTTGGAAAAGATCCTCAGGATCACTGAGTCCAACCTAGAACCCTACTCTACAAGATTCACCTTAAACCATAGCCCTAAGCACCATATCCAAAGGACCCTTAAACACATCCAGGGTGGGTGACTCTGCCACCTCCCTGGGCAGCTCATTTCAGTCCCTGACCACTTTCTCTGTGAAAAACTTTTTCCTAATGTCCAATCTAAACTTCCCCAGCCTCAGCTTGAGGCCATTCCCCCTTGTTCTGTCTCCAGCTACCTGTGAGAAGAGATCAGCTTCAGCCTCTCCACGACGTCCTTCAGGTAGTTGCAGACAGCAATGAGGTCTCCCCTCAGCCTCCTCTTCCTGAAACTAACCATCCCCAGCTCCCTCAGTTGCTCCTCATAAGATTTATTCTCCAGGCCCTTTCCCAGCTTCGTTGCCCTCCTCTGGACCCACTCCAGCACCTCACCTCCACATCTCTCTTGTATTGTGATATCCAAAACCGAGCACAATACTTGAGGTGTGAAACATTTGTCTATAGAGTTAGAGATTAAATGAAAATCAGGTAGGAAATTTTGGGTGCATCTAAAAGTGTACAACGAAAACAACGAAAGAGATGAGGATTAAGATGCTTTTATGTGAAGCCATCAAGCATAGGTGACACACTCCTATGATCTACAGCTAAATTGCGATCGCTGATGTGCAATTTCTGATGTTGAGGTTGTGTATCAGTGGTCAAATATTCCAAGACTTAACACTCAGATTTTAAGGGAAGTGCTATTTTTGCCTAAAATACAGAGATTAATGATTTTAGGAATGGGAAAATGAACTAAGCTGGTGGTAGAGTAAACCTGTCATGACTTCTAGGGGGAAGCAGTGAGAACAGAAGGATCCATTAATTTTCAGAGTATAGTATCATAGAATCACAGAATGTCAGGGGCTGGAAGGGACCTCGAAAGACCATCTGGTCCACCCCTGCCAGAGCAGGATCACCTGGGAACACATCCAGATGGTTATTGAATATCTCCAGAGAGGGAAACTCCACAACCTCCCTGTGCAGCTGGTTCCAGTGCTCTGTCACCCTCACAGGGAAAAAAATTCTTCCTCAGGTTCACATGGAACCTCCTATGCCTCAGCTTCCACCCATTGGCCCTTGTCCTGTCACTGGGCATCACTAAACAGAGCCTGGCTCCATCCTCCTGGCACTCACCCCTTACGTAGTTATAAATGTGAATGAGGTCATGTACATGGTACACAGTACATGGCATATTGCAAGTACATGGCATATTGCAAGGTATGAGAACTGTGATGGATCTGGCAGGCTGGGAGGAGGAAGGCTTCTCTGTGTAGCTACAGAGAGGGCCACTGGGTATGGTGGTGTTTATTAGACTTCCCTTGAAATAAGGAATGTGTGTTTAGACTGTGTGATTTAGGCAATCACATTTTTGCTCTGTGGATGGGAACCTTCGATGTGGCTTAATCAATCATGACAAACAGGACTATTAGCTTTTTTTTTTCCAAATGTGATCATTAATAGACATAGTGACAAATGGACAAAGTGGATAAAATGGACTTGGTTGGCTGGACATAAAGTGCATGTGAATGAACCAACAAAATACTTTTTTCTTGCTGTGTGTGATGTTTTTGTAACCGATATCAAACTACATGCAAATGGAAATCTCAACTTTTGTGACCTATGAAAACCACCACAAAGACCTTTGATCTCTTCTTATGTACTGTTTTCTATGACAACATTAACAAGTGAGTGTTGATTCAGCTTTCACACTTTGAATGGTGAGTACAGTGAGATATGAAGACTCCCTTCTAGTAAAACTCAACCAGCAAAAACTTCATTTTATACTTTATACTGAGCAGCAGTTTCACCTTGGAGAAAATAATGAGCAAGTGTAATGTTCTATTCTGGCTTTAGTAGAGTTAATTTTCTTCGTAGTAGCTAGTGTGGGTCTTGTGTTTCAGATCTGTGCTGGAAACAGAGGGATGCTTTAGTTACTGCCAAACAGAGTACACACAGAGTTGAGGCCTTTTCTGCCTCTCACCCCACCCTACCAAAGAGTAGGATGGAGAAGCAGAAGTTAGGAAGACACACAACTGATACATCTGATCCCAGTGACCAAAAGGCTATTCTATACCATATGATGTCATGCTCATCATGTAAATCTAGCAGAAGTAGTAGTGGGCAATGCATTTGTCTTCCCAAGTAAGTTATGTGCCAGGGAGCCCTGCTCTCCTGGAGATGGCTGCATACCTGCCTGCTGATGGGAAATGGTGAATGAATTCCTTGTTTTGTCTTGCTTGCCTGCATGGCTTTACTGAATAAACTGTCTTTATCTCAGCTGTTTCAATTATTTCCCCTATCCCAGCAAGGGGGAGCAAGCAAGCTGCTGTGTGGGGCTTAGTTGCAGGCTGGGGTTAAACCATGACAAGACTTTAATGAAGACAAAAATAAATTCCAGATAACACCGTTCCTCTTCTCCTCCTTAGAACAGACTGCATTGTCATCACTGTCAACTCTGTCACAGCAAAGACTAGCCTGTGAGCTGTAACATCTCCCATGTGCATATCGCTAATTAGCTGCAGTGAAGAAGCATGTTCGGATTTTAACTACACAAAATAACAACCCAAGCGTATGGATTATGACAACAGACAAATTTTAATGTCTTGAAATCATAAAGTGTTGGTATCCATGGCATTCCCCAGCCCACACAGAGAACAAAGGGAATGTTTTGCAATGTTTGTATTTCCAGTTTCAGGATCCCAGGGGCTTTTCAAACAAAATTGACATTTATCCCAGCTCCTTGGACTAGTCACAAGGTCTGGACATCATTTACACTCCCCTTCAGGGTTTAAACAGTGCACAGGTTTTCTGCATGTGGGTGGATTGCACTCCTAATGAAGTGTGCCTCCCTGGGAAGTAGGTATAGTTGAACTCTATTTGCAGATGATGAAAAGGAAGCATTAAGCAATGAAATGACTTGTCCAAACTCAAAATAGAATGTAAGAAAAGCTGGCACATAAACCAAAAATTCTCAGTACACTCATGAACTATTTCACAGAATCGCAGAGTGGTTAAGGTTAAAAGAGGCCTCTGGGCGTCATCTGGTCCAGCACTTGCTCACAGAGGGCCACCTACAGCAGGCTGCTCAGGACCACGTCCAGATGACTCTTCAGTATCTCCAGGGATGGAGATACCTGAGCAACCTGTTTGACCTCTCAGTGGCTCTCACAGTGCAAAAGGTTTTCCTTATGTTCAGATATAACTTCTTTCTGTCCTACCTGATCATTTTCTCTGCTCACCAGTGGTCACAACAAGTGCTAGGGTGACCAAGAAACTCAAAAGTCCCGGGTGCTGCACTTTGGCCACAACAACCCCATGCAGAGCTACAGGCTGGGGTCCCAGTGGCTGGAGAGCAGCCAAACAGAAAGGGATCTGGGGGTGCTGATTGACACCTGCCTAAACATGAGCCAGCAGTGTGCCCAAGTGGCCAAGAAGGCCAATGGCATCCTGGCCTGCATCAGGGATAGTGTGGCCAGCAGGAGCAGGGAGGTCATTCTCCCCCTGTACTCTGCACTGGTTAGGCCACACCTTGAGTCCTGTATCCAGTTCTGGGCCCCTCAATTTAAGAAGGGCATTGAGGTACTTGAACGTGTCCAGAGAAGGGCAACGAGGCTGGTGAGAGACCTCAAGCACAAGCCCTATGAGGAGAGGCTGAGGGAGCTGGGATTGTTTAGCTTGGTGAAGAGGAGGCTCAGGGAAGACCTTATTGCTGTCTACAACTACCTGAAGGGTGGTTGTGGCCAGGAGGAGATTGCTTTCTTCTCTCAGGCAACCAGCACCAGAACAAGAGGACACAGTCTCAAACTATGCCAGGGGAAGTTTAAGCTCGAGGTGAGGAGAAAGTTCTTCACTGAGAGAGTCATTCCCCACTGGAATGGGCTGCCCAGGGAGGTGGTGGAGTCACCGTCCCTGGAGGTGTTCAAGGCATGTTTGGACATGGCGCTTGGTGCCATGGTCTAGTCTTGAGGTCTGTGGTAATGGGTTGGACTTGATGATCTTTGAGGTCTCTTCCAACCTTGGTGATACTGTGATACTGTGAAAAGCTCTTTGCTACATTCACAAGATGGAAGAAATACAGTGACAATTCACCCGTTGTCCATTTGTTCCAAGGGAGGAAGATGCCCTGGCTGCCAGTTTCTGACCTTGGGAAGGCTAGAGAAGACATGCTATGTGAGATTTTGTCACCATGTATTAAAAAATCTGGATCTTCTTTCCACTCTGTTGTCTCTGCTGTTGATCAAGGTCTGCTCAGGATGAAGAAAAACCGATTTTTACTTCTTGTATTGTACACATCTTGCTTAAGTGAACAGGTTTGTAGGCACTTTTTTTCCTCCTTCTCTGCTTAATTTCATTTTAGTTTTCAATCATTAGACCAAAAGTAATTTTGCTTTTCCTTATTCCATTGATGTGAATCTTCTTTTTAACTTATTAATAGCTCTTGCAGCTCCGATTCAGTGACAGCAGACTATCTTCATCATGGGGAAGACCAGCCCCCTCCTGGCTCTAAGGGCCAATTCCTCTAGTGGTCATTGCCCTTCCAGAAGAGGAAGTTTCCACTTGGTTGAAAGCCATCGCTGGAAGGAATGCAGGGACCCAGACAAACCTCCCACAGAAGCGTAGAGCTCTCCATGTTCCGGTATGCTGGAAGCTCCTGAACCTCTCACATAGCATCAGAGGGCAGCAGAGGCAGCACCTGCTTGTGGTGTTGCCAGGTGAATGATCTGCTCTGCCTGGAGTGGTTAAGGAGTATCACGGATTGTGAGAGGGAGATTTAGACTTAGGCTGGAGGGCTGGGCAGGGAGAAATTGAAAGAAGTTCAACAAAGGCAAGGGTAGAGTCTTGCATCTGGGCAAGAACAACCCCAGGGATCAGTATAGGTTGGGGACTGACCTGTTGGAGAGCAGTGAAGGGGAAAAGGACCTGGGAGTCCTAGTGGATGGAAGGTTGACCATGAGACAGCAATGTGCTCTTGTGGCAAGGAAGGTCAATGTCATTCTGGGGTATATTAGAAGGGCTGAGGTTAGTAGGTCCCATTCTACTCTGCTCTGGTGAGGGCGCATCTGAAATATTGTGTCCATTTCTGGGCCCTTCAGTTCAAGGACAGGAAACTGCTTGAGAGAGTCCAGTGCAGAGCCACAAAAGTAATTAAGAGAGTGGAACATCTTCCTTACAAGGAGAGACTGAGGAAGGTGCATCTCTGTAGTTTGCAGAGGAGGAGACTGAAGGGTGACCTCATCAATGTTTATAAATATATAAAGGGTGAGTGCCAAGAGGATGGACTCAGTGAGTGCCAAGAGGATGGACTCCGTCTTCTTAGTGATGCCCAATGACAGGACAAGGAGCAATGGGTGGAGTTGAGGTATAGGAAGTTTCATGTAAATACAAGGAAAAGAATTTTCACTGTGAGGGTGACAGAACATTGGAAGAGTCTGCCCAGGGGGACTGTGGAGTCTCCTTCTCTGAAGATATTCAAGACCCACATGGATGTGTTCCTGTGTGATCTGGTATAGGTGATCCTGCTCTGGCAGGGGGAGTGGGATTAGATGATTGTACAAGGTTGTGATGGTTTGGGAGTTCCCCCCCAATGAAATTACCCAGACTAGACTCAGCCAAATGGAAGTTAAGGAATGAAGCTATATTTACAACTTAGCACAATATACAAGCAGATATTTACAACATACTGCAAATATTTACAGCTATATACAGAAATAGACAAGTTAAAGGTAATACAGAAACACAATACCTCTCCCAGAAATCAGAGTCCCCAGGAGGGGCTCCCAACCACCCTTCCACCTTCTTTCCACCCCTCTACCTTATCCCAGGGTCTGCCTTACGTGTGAGGTGAGTTTGGAGGATTGGCAAGGGGGGTTAGAAGCAGAATGATTAGTTGGGTTACACAGATCCAAGCAGAAGAGAAACACAGACTCTGACAGACAGAGACTCTGTCTTATCTATGTTTGTGTCCTTGTTTTTATATAACTCAGCAAGCCTATGAGTGAAGTAGACATCACCATTGTTTTCTTTTCACAGCCTATGATCTAATTTCTCTCATTAAAATATGCCTCATTAAAATTAGCCTCAAACCAGCACAAAGTTCCCTTCCAGCCTCTAATATTCTGTAAGACAGATTGGTGGATCCACACCATGCCATCCCTGAGGCAAGAGCAGCAGGTGGAGGTTCCATAAGAAGCAGAGGATTCCCTGCCCTCTTGCTACCTGGCAGAAGGCTGTGACTTAAGAGAAAGGGAGACTGGAACTGGGGAATGGAAACACGACTTGGTCTCTTTCACTTTCTCAGTTGCCATTACACAACAGATAGAGTGGTCTGGAATTTGAGGTCCAGGCAAATAAAGTTGCAAAAGAAGGCTCATCCAGGGGGGATGTCTAGGGTAAGTCATTCAGTTTCACACTTTATGACTGGCTCTGTTAAAGAAGGGTAATTCTCATAGGCATTTCCCTTCTGAGGGGATCAAAAGGCTCAATATTCTGACCAGATCCATCTCACAGGGGTCTGGTGCCTCCCTAGAGCCTGGGTTGGAGACATTACTAGAAAACTCCCTGGTCTGGTACAACCCTCTGAATATTACCTACTGGTGATTATGCAGGTTGGCAGTGATGAGCTTTCTAGTGTACATAATGGTAATGATTGCCTCTCAAAGTTGTTTTTTTTTTTTTAGTATGTCATTTATGATACATTCTGCTATCCCTTTGCAAGTTTCTCTTCTTATTTTCCCCATCTTTTCCCTCAGTGATGACTCAGTTGTTGAGAGCACCCTGAAGGGTTGTGTAAAATGACTTTCAAGAACTCAGCCTAGTGAGACCATTCTCCAAAGAGATGGATTTGGCTTTATACATATTTGATCTCCTCCACTAGTAGGAAAGAGCCAAATGAACCATGTTTCTTTGCTGATTCTCAACTAAGAAAGCCATATAAAACCTCTTTGTTCAAGTGGAGGAAAAATTCCTCCACAGGGAAAACATGAGAAGATCATATCGTGCTTTATAGTCACTGTACTTGCCTCTTTTTCTAGTGAGAGGCAAGTGAGAAAATGGTCAAAAATCTTTTCTGCAGACTGCAAGAAGAAATTGGGTATAGTTTGTCTCTAATTGTCTCATGTGCTGTTGTATGAGCTGTATACCAGAGCTGAGCTGTAGACCTGTAGGAAGCTTCTTGTTTGAGACAATATCTTCCTTGTCAGAAATGTGAGGTCTCTTGGCATCCTAAGATTTGGCCTGAGAAGGAGTTTGAGCAATCTCAAAATTCAAAGAGAAACTAAGTTTAGGCTTAAAAGAATGTGATGCAGACTTTTCCTGGGCAGCCTATATGCGTATTTTTCCAAGGTATGTTACCCGGAGTCTTTTGGGATCAACCACTGAGAACAGCACTTCAACAAAACAGCAGACTGTAGATGTGCAGGCAGTAGGAAATAGACACAACACTTGGGAGATCAGAGAGATCTTTCTTTGTGCAGAGCTGATATGCTGTGCTTGTCGCTGAGTAAATCAGAGTCCGCACTGGGCCAAGAAAAATTAATATCTTGGTTTCCTCTTAGTAATTTCAGTAATGAACTTTACACTTTGAAGTACAAGATCTATGGATTAAAATCTCTATTATTTTTGTTGACATTCATAAGGCATGTGTTCTTCCTTAACTATCTTTTTCATGCACATTTATTTGATTAAATAATTTTTTCCATTTTTTTTTAAAGAATCTTTTCCTCTTAATCCTTTTTGTTTGTCCTAAGGTCTTAGGTGAGAGCATTTTTCATTACATTCCTTGCTTTATTAATCTCTTTGTCTCCATTTATGCAAATTTAGCTTGTGAATTTGCAAGATGTTGGAGCTCTGAAAATCTTTGGAGCCTGCTCTAAAATCTCATGAAGGTCTAATTAAATATTGCACACTGGGAAAGACAAATTTTCCAATGTATGTTAAAAAAAATTAAATTGATTGCCAGAAGCTGCTAGGTCTTAGGTCCAATATTTCCTGACACAATATATTTCTGGTTAACCTAGACTTCAGAGTGGCTTTTCCTTTCTGTTGCATATGGAGGCATGGTTTGAGATAACTCCACAGTTTCTTGCTTATTTTGTTCCTTATCGATGCAGAGATCAAAATTAAACACAAGCCATTTTACTTCCCCTCTTCCCCCAGGTTGTTTGGTGGATGTTGTTATTACTATTATCGGCATTTTCTTGTGAGTTTAGTTTCTATTTTTTTTTCTGTTTGCTGTGTAAAAAGAAAGTAGTGAATGAGGAGAGGAACTTATTAAGTAAGAATATCCCTTTATCACAACAAAAGTAAATCTCCTAAATCCAAATGAAAATCCACCATCAACTGAGACCATTCATCAAACATGACACCAATGGAGAAAAATTAATTCTGCCTCTGCTTGCTTGGTTCAAAAAAATCTAATGTAAAGATGTTTGTCAGTCCCTTCACTGCCATTCCAGACGAACTGACACCTTGTTGGAATTCACACTCTGCAGTTTTACAGCTAAGTAAAATCTCCACAGATCGTTTTTTTGGGCCTGAAGGATAACAGCACAAAACACCTGCATCCGTATTTCATAACAGGGGGCTCTGGGTGGAGATGTGTTTTGGCCATGGAAGAGTCAAAATCAGATCGGATAACATTGGAAGGTTTTGTAGAGAGACAAGAGCCAAAACTGTTTATAGTTAGTGTAGGATACAGTTGTTGGTATGCTTCATCAACAGAGCTGTGTGCTCTCTCCTTGGTTCTTCTGCACTCTTAGCAAGTCTGCAGATGGCACCAAACTGTGTGGCACAGTCGACTTGCTAGAGGGCAGGGATCCATCCAGAGGGACCTGGACAGGCTGGAGAGGTGGGCCCAGGCCAACCACTTGAAATTCAACAAGGCCAAGTGTAAGGTCCTGCACCTGAATTGACACAATCTCAAGCACAAATCCAAGCTGGGTGGTGAATGGCTGAGAGCAGCCCTGAGGAAAAGGACCTGGTGGTCTGGATTGATGAAAAGCTCAACGTGAGGCTTCAGTGTGAGTGCAGCCCAGACAGCAACTGTGTTCTGGGCTGCAGCGAGAGCAGCATGGCCAGCAGGGCAAGGGAAGGGATTCTGCCCCTTTCCTCTGCTCTCATCAGAACCCGCCTGGAGTCCTGTGTACAGTTCTGGAGCCCCCAACACAAGAAGGACATGGAAGTGTTGGAGCGAGTCCAGAGGAGGCTACAAAGGTGCTCATAGGGATGCAGCAGCTCTGCTATGAGGACAGGCTATGAGAGTTGGGGTTCTGCAGCCTGGAGAAGAGAAGGCTTTGAGGAGACCTTGTAGTAGCCTTCCAGTATCTAAAGGAGGCCTACAGAAAGGCTGGGGAAGGACTATTTACAGGGTCTTGTAATGACAGATGAGGAGGAATGGGTTTAACTGGAAGAGGTGAGATTTAAACTAGGTGTTAGGAAGAAGTTCTTTGCAGTGAGGGTGGTGAGACACTGGCACAGGTTGACCGGGGAGGTTATGGCTGCTCCCTCCCTGGAGGTGTTCAAGGCCAGGTTGGACGAGCCCTTGAGCGACCTGTACTAGTGCGAGGTGTGCCTGCCTATGGTGGAGGGTTTGAACTGGATGATCTTTGAGGTCCCTTCCAAGCTAAACCATTCTATGATTCTATGATTCTGTTATTCTTGTTCTAGCCACTGGCCTATGCATGCCTAATGTGGGTTTCAAGAGTGGTAGTGGGCCAAACCCACCTCAGAACACCACCCTACTGCATAAAAAGAGTGATTTCATGTCAATCTAATAGCTGCACATTCTCCCTAGCCCTCTTGCATTTAGCTGTAGGAATTTAGAAAAGTCTCAGTGGGGTGATGTCTTTTCAGTGTTTGCATGCTGCCTCCAAAAAAAATCTGGAAACTTCTAAACAATAGGATGCTTTGCCTCAGAACTCACTGACGAATGCAATAGTTGCTTGTTTTGACAGGCAAGGAGAGCTGGGTAAAGGAAACAAGTGCTTAATGAGTGCTTTGAGCTTGAAGAAATGACTTCGTAGGTTAAATTCCCTATCACCTTTTCAATGTCGAGTGGTGAAAGTGACAGTTTAGACATGTTCAGGCATTTGCCTTGGTTCAAACCTCCCACTAAATCCATGGGAATGATGCTATAGAGGGAAGCCTTGCAGGCTGGCCATGAACCTCGATAAGGAGACTTGCCCCTCCCTCCTCTGGATGGGCATCTCTGTGTTGTGTGCTCCTTGGGTGCTGCAGAAATGTGCTACCATGTGGTCCATGAAATAAGCATTATACAGTTTTTGGCATTATATGAAAAACAGAGGGAATTTTAGTTAAACTACTAAATTTGGGGTCTGAATAAATAACTGGATTTTTGTGTAGCACTAATTTTCGCAGTCAGTCTTAGTTACAGGCTCCTCTTTAAATCTCTAATGTGCAAGACATCTTCAGACCACTCCTCTGTTTGGCACTGGAAAGAGCTGTATATCAGTATTGGCTGAAAAAAAAATATGACATGAAGTTTATGATTCTTCAGATCAGATCTCTTGACAAACATATAAATGCTGTGTTCATCAATAATAAAATTGCCTGGATTTAGAGTTCTGGAAGATGAAGATAATATATAGGAGAGGGAAGGAGAGAATTCATTGAAATTATGAGGCTAAGTTCTGCTTGAAAACACAGCATGGATAAAGATGAATTAATGTATGGAAGATTTCTAGGAGCACAGAAATGCTATTCTAATGTCCCAAATCAGTCAGATTTTGCATCATCAGGGTTAGAGTTTATGGCTAAACCGAAGAGACCAGTCTGCAGCAGCCAGAAATACNCAATAGGCATTTAGCATTCTTGTACTGCCCAATGCATTCAAAGCTTCGTGCCTTGTGTGACCACACAGTCACATTGAGGGGCTGCACCAGACACCTGACACCTAGTGCTAAGCTCCCAGCCCCAGGGCTTCGCTTTGCTTAGCTCAATCTTCTTCAACTTCTGGACCCTGAACAGAAGGAGGACTGAGCAAGGGTTTAAACCAGCCTGGCAGGATTTATGCCTACCAGGACACTCTTGCGTTAGGATATTTGACACAGATAAAAGTCATAGTCATTTTGTGTATTGCTTATCTGAGGTCAACATTGTATAAGCTACAGAGCAGATTTGTAGAGCACATTTTATTTTCCTGAAAACAAAGCATTGTTAAGTTGTGGTGGTTGAAGAGATCTCAAGACACTCATTTATGCTGCACAGGAGCCCAGGAGAAAGCTCCTGGCACCTTTTTACAGATGGGGAAAGAGAACAAATTATGTCTGCAGAATCATACTTGACAGGTGCCAGAACCTGAGGACCCTTCCCTTCCATAGCAGGTTCACACCTACTTTTTCTATCAAGATGGAAAAATCCGGCTGAAGTTTGATTTGGTTGTTTGAACCTGCTCCAAACCTATAAAACATGCAGTGATGCCTAAGAAGTACCATCAGTATAACCCTTCAAGTGAGAAAATGCCATCCTTCTGTGTATCTAACTAAAAGCTTTTCCTTGGGGAATTTCAGTTCCTTGCCTGCTGGTCCCACTGGGACCTAGAAATGTTATGGACATAACAGATATGATGGATAGTTCTGAAAATTTACTGAGATCTAGTATTGGCAAAACAATCAGTTTTATGTTGTCTTTTTTAAACTAGATTGTAGAATCATAGAACGGTAAGGTTGGAAGGGACCTCAAGGATCATCTAGTTCCAACCCCCTGCCTTAGGCAGGGACACCTCCCACTAGTACATCTTGGACTTCTTTTGTTTATAACTGGTTTCAACCACTTTGTCTTCAAAACGTTAAAGCTTTCAGCCAAATGGGATTTAACTCTCTTCCAAACAGCAGAGCAAATCATGTCAGCAGAAGGCACCACCTTGAATTAGAACATTATTACAGTTTAACATTTTTTTCTCCACTTTATTAACCTGGAAACCTCAAGAAAAAACTAAGTTTCTATTGTACTAATAAGAAAGCTCATGCTATACAAGAATAAGCACAGAAATAAATAAAGCCGTATTGTCTTCACTGTAAAGACAGTAATCTGAAGTATATGGAAAAAGCCAACCAACCAACCAAACAAAAAGAGGAATCGAGCTGTGTAGGGCTGCAAAGCAAACTTGGTTTCCTGAGTCTTATACCTCCAACCTAACTATGTAAATAACATGCCAGCCTAAGTCAAGTGGTTGAATTATATTTGAAGGGATAATGCCAAGAAAGCAGCATTCTCATGTATTTCTTATTTTCTTGTGAATGCATGCATGATTCAGCTAATGCATTTTCAGTTGCACTTGATTTCACCAAGCCTCGATTGAAATCCAGTAGCTCAAGTACACTTTGGAACGTTTTCTGAGCTGTCTGTGGCAGGCAAAACCTTGTCATTTCCATCTGTGGCTGGCTTGTCACAACTTTTGCACTTCATGAGGAGAGACTCATTTTCATTGCTAGATGTGTTTTGAAAGTGCATTCCCATACAGAAAGCAGACCTCCAAAATGGACTTCATTAAGGTAGAACTGTTTTCTCCTAGGAGACTTCAAAGCATTTTTCTCTGTCCTGCATGCTGCTTTATCTGGCAGACAGGCATGCCCTTATACAAAAGGGCATTCTATAGATAGATGCTTCAACCTCAAAAAAAAAAAAAAAAATCAAGTAAAATGTAGTTTTCTATGCCATACTCTGCTCATCACTTCTCTTAGTCCATTAGCTCTTGAAGATACAGAAAGCTGGCTCTTCTTCTACTCCTTTGTGAGTGCTGTTTTGAAATTTCTTCTAAAATCATGTAAACAAAGAAGAGATGTTTAGATTATTTCTCCTCTACTTCTCCAAAGCATAGTATTTGTTTATAGGTTTATCCTTAGGTTTTAGAGGCATTACTTCATCTGAACTTTCAAGCTACTTCCCTGTAAAGCTGAACTTTCCAGCCGGATTGATAACTTCATCAAGCCTCCATCTCTATCTCTGCATCAGAGATGGTTCTAATTTCTGTGGCTCAGTGCCAAACCAACCTCATCTTCCCACCACAAAGTGCATCAAGGAGTGGCTGAACACATAAAGCTGGGTAAAGTGTGGAACTACCCTGTTATCAGCAAGATGACAGCCCACCCAAGCTGGAGGCAATAGAAGCCTCAGTTGACTGCATTCCAGATGTGGTCATCTGTAGGTCTATGTCATTTTTCCTGCCATCCTCACTATGACATCTCCTTTTCTGTTTAGATGGTGGCTTGGTCTTGTGACTTTGTTGCTGACTGCAGGACAGAACACAACTAGCTCTTTTTGGACAGGTAACAAATTATGCTACGAATGGGCAAAAGCCATCAAAGGCACAGAATGTTTTCCTGAAAATGGACCTCTCCCTCAGTGTTCAAGACAGCTCTAGACACATCTGAATATGCAGAGAAATAAGGACATCAATGGGAGTCTGTGGGAGTCTCCAATGAAAAAGATCCCTTTTTCAGCAATTAAAATGAGCTAATAATCCCAAAGACTTTTCTTTATGTGACGTGCTGGTATAACTCTTTCAGATAGGCAACTCAAAACATTGCTTCCTGGAAACAAAAGCTAGCCCACTTGATTGTTTTACACATCTTACTCTATCGAGATGGAGCAAACAGTAGGCAGTGGATGGCTCTTGTACAGTGATCTCATTTGATCTGTTCATCCACTTGGCTTCTCAGTGCTGAGTGTGACTATGCTAGTATCCCAAAAGTAGGGGTGGAAGGTGATGCTGCTTTAGATAATGAACTATCACTTCATTATAATGAACTATCAGTTCATTATCTAGGAGATTCTAAGAGGACAAAGAATTGGGGAATGCTTTCTGCCACTCAAAAATTTAGCAGTAGATGTAGGTGTGTGCACATCGGAAAGAGATAGAGAGGTCAGGTTGACGGTGGAGGGGAGAGAGGCTCAAGACAAGCATGTGCAGTTTCCCTTTGGAGACACCTCTTGCTAGGCATAGCATTCAACTCATTAAACGAGATACATGCCTTTTTCTGTGGTGATCAGTTTTACTGTTACACTTCCATACAAGATCAATCCTCTTGGCTGCTGTGAACCAGTTATTTTCTTCCTCTGGTTTACTCAGCCATTGATAACCATAATCAATAAAGTGAAGAGCTGTCACAGTCATGATTGAGATAAATGACATGGATACTGATAAGTCTTTGGAAGCCCAGCTTCCACAAGACTCATGCAGAGAGCACTGATCATGACTCAGTCTGATGCCCTTTTCCTTGTAGGTCAGTCCCTATCCTAATCGCATAGCACAGCGAGAAAAATTGAAGTTTTGAGCTATTTGAACGTGATATTGCTTTGGCCATTCAGTAGCTCCTGCAGAACACATTTCTCATTTCCCTGCCTTTGCATATAGTTATACAAACAGACAGTAAGCCACATACCAAGCTGCAGGCATTTCAGCCTTGCAGTGCTGAAATTACCCATCCTCACTCACAGTTTTTGCAAAGAGCAGCAAGTTGTTCAAAATAATTGACTGAACTAAACCACTACTCTGTGATTGAGGGCAGTTGAGTTCAGTTCCCAGGTTCCTATTCCCAAGGTGAGGCACTCTACATGGGTTGTGCTGAGAAAAATTATGCTGTACACATGTTTCTAATCTGGCTCTGAACGAACCAGTGTGAGTCTCAAGAACAGTGCAACCTTGCCTGTGTTGTCAGTAATGCCTGAAAAAATTAGGAAAGCTGGACTGATTTAGTCTACATGGAAAGACATGCTGAAAATATTGTACTACTTCCAGGCATGAACTAACATGGGCTGTGATGTTCCAGATTTGGTAGACACAGATACAACAGTTTACACAGACCTAATTAATACATGTTCAAAATGCAACTTCCTTGCTTGAGGTTTTAATGTCTTCTATGATTCTAGGTAATGCATATGGCTCAAATTCTGAAACAATATGAATTAGGGATTTAAAGATCTGATTTGTAGAATGATGTACAATACTATTTCTCCTTAACTATGAGCATTGAGTTAAAAAACAAACAAACAAACAAACAAACAAACAAAAAACCCCAGGCCATTCAGCTTCGGTTTTAGTCCTTTCCCCTTACCTGTTCCCACAATGAAGAAGAGGCACTTTAAATCTGTGTTTGGGTACTCTTACCCAAAAATCTGTGTACTAAATCTAGGTATAGAGACTTCATTACTGAGTTATCAATATTATTTGTAATATAAATTATTTCCCCTCTGTCATAGAGTTGTAGAGGTAGAAGACTTTTGTGTATGTAAATAAACAGTATCTAATGTCAAGGACCAAATCTTGTCTCCAGTTCCACAGATGGAAATCAGGAGTAACTGTGTTAAAAGTTGCTGGAGTAATTCTATCCTTACCCTAAGGCACAGGAGAACAGAAAGTGGCTTTTTGCTGCCTTAGTGGAAAGTTAAAGAGTAGTTTAAACAGGGTAAATTAAGGGAACAGGAAGATTAACACTGACAAGTCATTCCTATATTACACCTAGTAAAATGCTTTACACTTAAAAGGATCTCGAAACAGTGGAACCACTTGGTCATATGGTATATAATAAACTTAGAAGTCATAACTGAACAATGTACTCCAGACCGGAGCTGAGAAAAAAAATTCTTTTTAGTAAGTTTTTGAAGTTACCCTATCCGTTTTTTTTTTTTGTAATTGTTGTTAATTTGGCCATCATCAGTTAGTCCATCTCAGTTGATGTGGTAGGTGTTACATAAATATACCTTTAGAATTGTTACAGAAAACTGTTCCTGTATATTTTGTTCCTATGTTGTAGAGACAGGGAGATAAAGGGTGATGAGAAAGGCTTCTATGAGTGTATCGGCGGTAAAAGAAAGGCAAGGGAGAATTTAAGCACTCTTCAGAAAGAAACTAGAGGCCTGGTTCCTCTGGATATGAAGAAGGTTGTGGTTCTCAATTACTTTTTTGCCTCAGTCTTCAGCAGCAAGTGCTTCAGCCACACTGCCCAAGTCATAGAAGGCAAAGACAAGGACTGGGAGAATAAAGAGCTGCCCACTGTAGGAAATGGTCAAGTGTAAGATGATCTAGAAAAACTGAAGGTGTGCAACTCCATGAAACCTGGTAAGATGCAACTGTGGGTCTCGAGGGAACTGATGGATGAAGTGGCTAAGCCACTATACATCAATTTTGAGAAAGGGTGGCAGTTCAGTGAAGCTCCCACTGGCCAGAAAAGGGGAAACACAACCCCTGTGTTTGAAAAGGCAAAAAAGGAAGACCTAGGGAACTACAGGCCAGTCAGCCTCATCTCCGTGCCCAGGAAGATCACAGAGCAGATCCTTCTGAAATGATGCTAGGACACATAAAAAATCAGGAGGTCATTAGAGACAAACAGTATGGCTTCATTAATCATGCCTGGAAAATGTGGTGGCATTCTACAGTAGAGTTATGGCATTAATGGATAAGGGAAGAGGAAGCAATTGTCATCACGCACCTGGACTTGTGCAAGGCATTTGACACTGTCCTTAGAGACATAAGGACATAAGGACTAAATTGGAGAGACAATTTTTTTGTGTGGATTGACCATTTAATGGAGAAGGAATAGGCTGGGTGGTCATACTCAAAGAGTTAAAGGCAACACCTCAGTGAGTAGAGGCAACTGAAGACTGGCATTCCTCAGGACTCAGTGTTGGGGTGAGCACCTTTCATCACCTTTGTCAGCTACATGGATAGTTGTACTGAGTGCACCCTCAACAAGTTTGCTGCTGACATGGAGATGTGTGGTGCAGATGAGATGCTGGAGAGNCCAGGTGTAGGACCTTACACTTGGCCATGTTGAATGTCATGAGGTTGGCTTATCAACCAGAGGGTCTTTTACAGGCCTAAAAGGTGGGCCCATGTGAACCTCATCAAGTTCAACAAGAACAAGCATGAGGTCCTGCTCCTGTGTTAGGGCAATGCCAAGCACAATACAGGCTGGACAGGGAATCACAGAATCACAGAAACATTCAGTTTGGAAAAGACCCTCAGGATCACCAAGTCCAACTGAATTCCTACTCTAGAAGGTTCACCCCTAACCCATATCCCCAAGCACAGCATCCAAACAACCTTTAAACACATTCAGGGCTAGTGACTCAACCACCTCCCTGAGCAGCCCATTCCCATGCCTGACCACTCTTTCTGAGACAATTTTTTCCTCATGTCCAGTGTGCTGGCTTGGGGCTAATTGGAATATTTTAATGAGATAAGTTAGATCATTGATTGTAAAAAGAAAATGATGATGTTAGGAAGGTGATTGTCCCCTTGGACTCAGCTTTGGCAAGGCCATACCTTGAGGAAAATTGGAGTGGGACCTTTTATAAGGGTATGTAGATGAAGCAAGAGGTATTTGCTTTGAATTGAAATAGGCTAAATTTAGATTAGATATAAGAAAGAAAATCTTCTTTATAAGGGTATTAAGGGGCTGGAACATTTTGCCAGAGAGGTTGTAGGTACCTCATCCCTGGATATGCTCAGTGGTGTTTTGAGCAACCTGAACAGGTGGATAGCATCTGCTGCTCACGGCACAGGGTTTGAAACTAGATTATATTTAAGGTCCCTTCCAAGACAAACCATTTTATGATTATATGATTATAATAGGATGGTATGATTGTGAGATCAGGTATTCATAGGGTCCATTTGGCTGACACATAAGTTTACAGTCCTAAGTTCTTTAATCAGGAGGCAGTTATAACAGTCTTTCATTCTTAGAAAATCTTTCATTCTTACAGCTCTACTACTTGAAAAGGCATGGATTGAAATATTTCCCTGAGCTTTGGCCACAGGACCTACTCCAGAATCTCCCCCTCAAATCAGTGCTCAGCATCCTGGTTCAACTGAAAAACTGCAGCAATCCTTATTGTTCAGCAGGAAAGAGAGTACTGTACAATTAAGTTAGAGGAAGGCAAACACTGCAAGAAAGTTTCTGTGAATAACTATTTTTAATCAGTTTATCTCTTTTAAGCGCAGATCTCTTGGTGTTGCCCTTGAATTGTTGTGCAGCTGACACAAACTGGAAAGGCAAGTTTCGAAGCTATATGCACCCCATTTTCCAAAATTCAGAAATTCGAATCCTCATGTAATAATATGTGCATTGCAAGTAATTATCCAATCAAGGAAAAAAATCATTACTAACTTTTGAAGATATTCAGGTTGAACTTCAAAATATGTGCCATCAGTTTGGGTCATATGTTTGAAATAGTATCATTGCAATACGAATGTTTCTGAGGGAAGCACAGTTTCCTGAGGCTTATTTATCTAGCAGGTTAAGGAACTTCACCTCAACACATGTACCAGATAATAATCACAGTAAAGCATACATCTTCCTTGCTGTTGTCTCAAGAAAGATGTTTAACGGAGAACTGAAAAACAGGAAAGTTTGTTAGCACATGTAATTTGCTCACTATTCCCAGACTGATTTTTCACCCCTGTTGTCATCTATTCTTCTTGATTTTTGTGATTTTCAGTTTAAATTTCTTCAGGCCATACAGTATGCATCATGTTGTTTGGGAGGCTGCTTGTCAACCTATTAGACCAGAAATGAAACATTTTTTTCCTGATCTGCTGACTGAATTTTCCTCTGCTTAGTATTATTCAGTAACAGTGGACTATATTTCCTTTTACAGTCTTAAATAATTCATTTTATCCTTGTTATTTTCAGTCTTTGCCTTGCATGACCTCATTTTATTGTACTATTCAGTTATTTTAATTTTCTTTTTTCAAGAGTCCATCTGTCTCTTAATCATTTTTTGTTGCATTTCTCTGAGTCCTTTCCAATTTACTAGCATCTTTCAGGCTTTAAGAGGCATGTGAATTTATACAATGTTCTTAGAGTGGGTAAACCATTCACTGATTTAACACTGCGTCTTTGGCACTGTCATTGGTTTTCAAATCCACATCACCCACCTTTGCTTTCAGTGTTTATTCTAATATCAGTGCACTGACAATTGGAATAAGGAAAGGAGCAAACTGACAAGTCAGAGTGTCTTGTGTATGTCCTCTGGAGATTCCCTGGTCAACACTAAGGTGAACATCTCACATGCCCTGAATAAAGAACTGTCTCAGCCCCAATCATTTGAATGTATTCACTTTGCATTCCTTTTTTTCCAATTTCCTTGCCACTGAGTCCTTCCTATTATCCTGTCTCCAGAGAAGCACAATCCTGGTTATTCCCTCTCCAGCACTGGTTTTGTTGACTATAAAGAATCACAGAATGGTTTAGGCTGGAAGAGACCTCAAAGATCATCCAGTTCCAACCCCCTGCCATAGGCAGGGACACCTCCCACTAGAACAGGTCGCTCAAGGCCTCATCCAACATCCAACCTGGCGTTGAACACCTCCAGGGAGGGAGCAGCCACAACCTCCCTGGGCAACCTGTGCCAGTGTCTCACCACCCTCACTGGAAAGAAGTTCTTCCTAACATCTAGTCTAAATTTCCCCTCCCCTCTTCCAGTTTAAGCCATTACTCCTCATCCTGTCATTACAAGACCTTGTAAATAGTCCCTCTCCAGCCTTCTTGTAGGCCCCCTTCAGATACTGAAAGGCCACTCCAAGGTCTCCTCAAAACCTTCTCTTCTCCAGGCTGCAGAGCCCAAACTCTTGTAACCTGTCCTCATAGGAGAGGTGTTCCAGCCCTCTGAGCATCTTCCTGGCCCTCATGTGGACTCACTCCAAACTTCATTAGTGTCAATGATAGGACTGTCTTACTGATTCTTACCTTAGTTATCAGTTCTGTTGAGATTACACCTCCCAAGTCTGGCATATAGTGTCCTACAGTGTTGCACATCTGCCTGTTAGTGGTGCCCCAGGTCAGTGGGCCAACTGCACATAAATTGCACCTCTTTTGTTAACTGTTGCATCCTGAAGTTTCTCACTTTGTTATCTTGTTAGTAGCACCACTATCCAGGGTTAGCTATCCATGTGCATCCCTTAGCACATCTTATTATGAGCATTGAACCACATTCTATGAATTGGGGTAGTTTTTGCATTGATGTGTCTCAAAACTGATCATGCTTGCGGCAATGCTAATTTGTTATCATAGCACTGACTATTTTATTACCACCTTCCCTTAGAGGTTCAGCCCTGTCACTGGTGCAACACAACTCTCATAACTTTCAGCTATGACTGCCCTGTTCTGATCATCAAAATTAAAATAATGTTTTAGAGAATCATAATAATAGCAGATTTGCATCAAAACTCATCAATATGGTGATTTTCGGCCACTGTTAATTTGGTCCATCTGAAATGCTTACCCTTTATTTCATATAAATGGGATGATTCTAGTATTAAAGTTGGAAAATATGATGAGATCCTGGAGTTCTATTCCATCTTCAATGGATATTCTGTACCACAGGCAAATCACTCGTCACTGTTTGTACAATAAGATATTAATCTCATATAACCCCAAAAGACTCTGAGTTCTTTAAACAGGAGGTGTGACAGGTATTCAGAATAGTTACCGTTGGAAATTTCTTTCATTTCATTTTACTTGTAGCTAGTGTAAGATGGGTACTGATTCACAGATTTCATGGACTAAGTGGCCACATACAAGTGTCACTAACAGAGGTACTGGAATGTCTGGGGAGAATGAAAGAAGGAGGAGGTGACAGGAGCTGATAAAGTTGTTGATCAAAATCCTTAACCTCTGCAAGATGAAGCGTTTGTGTTCAGTGCCACACAAGAAAAATAAATAGTAGCCAGCAATTTATGTTTTAGTTTACTTTATATCCTGATACCTTTTAAAGTTAAAGAATTGGACATTAGGATAAAGTTTTTCACTGAGAGAGTGGTCAGCACTGGAATGAGCTGCCCAGAGAGGTGGTTGAGTCACCGGTCCTGGGTCTGTTTAAGGGTGTGAGAGGCTGATTGCCCCTTCCATAATGTAATCAACAAAGATAAAGATTGCCTTTGTTAAAGATGGGCCCGGATTGCTGGCAAAGGGATGCAAACAGCACCTTTGTGAACTTATGAGACTTGGCCCAGACATCTACCCAAGAGCTCAGGAATGCTAAATAGAGTGTCTTGATGAAGTTCCGAGATTTCAGCCTGGTTTGAACTCAACACCCAGGAAGCGATATTTCACACCAGCTACCCTGAATATTTGGAGTATGGACCGGTAAGTGGCGCAGGGAGGGGGCGGAGGCCCTGCCCGGTGCCGCTGCTGGACCCCTGTAGACATGATAATGCACAAGAAGATTCCCTGGGGAGCTGCACCTGGACAACGGCCTAAAAACTGTATAAAAAGACATAAGTGATGCCTGCAAAAAGTGTGTGCATCTACCACTGGAGCACCACCATGTGCACCTACCACCAGTGCATCTACCACCGGAGAACCCCCGCACAAGATGGACCTGAGGAAACACTCTGCAGAAGGACATCCCTGGGCTGGGCACTCCTCTGTCCCTCTCCCCCCGCCATCTGCGGCTGATGGTAATATAATCCCTGTTCTTTTCCTTCCCTGCTCTTAATCTTTTTTTCCGTTGTTCCCTCTCCCTCTCTCCCCTCCTCTTCCCTCTCTCCCTCGGTTTTGTTCAACGTTATCCCTTAATAAATAGTTCTTGGTGATATCTGGTCTCGTTTGCACCTTAATTTCACAACACGGACATCTGAAAGAACCAGTCTTGCTCCTCTGGACAGAGATACTGTTCATCTCTGTTCTCCGGACCTTGACAAAGGGTCATTTGGATGTGACGCTTAGGGATGTGGTTGAAGGTGAATCTTGTAGAGTGGGGTTATAGGTTGGACTTGGTGATCCTGAGGGGCTTTTCCAACCTGGATGTTTCTGTGATTTCTGTGAGGGTAAACTGTAGCTCAATGGATAATACTTAAGTTTTCTCATACCACAGTCAGAAAGTTTTCTCCACAGTCAGTCACAAATCTCACTTTTGCCAACTGCCATCAGTTTCATTCAGAAAAGCAAAGACATTGTTTCAAGTCCTTATTATTTGCCTTTCAATTTATCTCAAAACTCCCACGCATTAGATTTTTTAAAAGAGTTAACATTAGTAAACATGATAATTTCTTAGCCAAAACAGTGGTTTAATTGTGATCTCTATTTAGAAATGGATATGCTAGCATAATAGTAATATAGTATTTAAGTCTAAAAGAAAATTCTCTGTGTTTTCTTTCTTCTGGCACACTCTGTCACATGCAGCACCCCCACTCAGTGTATATGCAGAAACATGTATTTTCTGCTGCTGGTTCTGACTCTCTGAGACAGGTTTACCTTCTTTTCCCACAGGAGAGTGCATATAGAAGAGAAAAGGATGTAGCAAAAGAAGTAGTCACTGTAAATGGGTAGTTCATCGCCTGATGTTCTCCAGAAGACATTGTATTAATAGTCCTTGCCAAAGAGGATACGATGGACCTGCTTTGCTCTTCTTCAACCAAGAAAGATACCATTGGCTGATGAGTGTTACAGGCTAATAATTCTCCATGGTCTTGGGAGGTTTATTATAGGTATTAAAACACTGATGTTCAGAAAGGAAGGACAATCTTCTTTCCTTCCCCTAATTAAAAGAAACTGCCTTTTCTTAATACTCCTTGCAACTTAATCAATAAAAGCTTTCTCTTCCAACTTAGTTTCACTACTCTTCAGTATGTATAGCACATCCTTGGCATTTGCTCTCGATGCTGAAGTAGAGGAACATTCAGAAAATGAAAAATCACTGAAGACAGGGAAGCTTCTGAAAGGTGAAAGAATCTGCAAGCTTATCCCATTCACCTGAATCTCCCAAGAGTGCAAAATTTGGATGCATACATGAGAATTTTCTGCTGGCTTTCCACCATGACTGGGATTTGTTTTTTGCAGAACCCAAGTATTTCAATAGTGGGCAAAGCCAAAAAAAAATAATGTAAAAAGAAGGTAGTACAAGTGTTTGTTTGTAAGCCTTAAAGCAGCTTTCAGTTTGGATTCAATTTTGAATAAGTGTTCACGTTTTGTATTTTATTAATTCAGCTTGGTTAATCTAATTTTAACAACACATTCCATATTTCCATATAAAAGCGAAGACTTCTAAGGCATGTCCTCTCAATGTTTACTCTGTTTTTTTGTTTTGATTTGTTTGGTGTTGTGTTTTGTTTTGTTTTGTTTTGTGCCAGAGGGGCTGGAATAGTTAACAGGCTCTTTTGTTTCTTCTCTGTCTTCCTCCAGATATAAAAGATTGGTACATCCATTATTTGTATTTGCTATTGGTGGTCAGGAAGTGTGCTGGATATAGAGTAAAGCTGCACCATTAGTAGTTCAGAAAGGTATTTTGTTTCCTCCAAGTATGTGAATAGTTCAGGAAGACTGCTCTCCTGCACTGGGTGCTCGGAGTAATCAGTGTTATGAGTGTGCTGTAGGCATTGGTTTAATTTGGTCTGGGAAATTATTGCTCTCCCCCCAGTAAACAGGCCTAAACAATGTCTGTGTCCAAGGGGCAGGGCTCTGAGTGCCAGGAGCAGGAATCTGAGCTAGTCACAGAACTGGGACCATTTGTTGCCTGATCACATGTGAGACCTTCACCTCCCTCTGACAATGTGGCATCTAATGCCTGCCTTGAGGTGACATGGCAAGGATGATGTAATTGCTGTTCTTTTGGGAATGCTGTCATCTAAGAGAGACCAAATGTAGACTCATGCATGAGGATAGGCAGCAGCATGAAGCCGCAGTGTGAGCAAAAGACAAAGTGTCAGGAATAGCCTCTTGCCCTGAGCACAGTTTTGGACAGAGAAAATGATGCTTTGCCTCTGATTGAAGATGCTCCTCTTTATATGTGCTTCCAGACATTGGTTTTGTTATCCACTTGTTTTAAGCCTATGTTCTGCAATAATATTAAGGCACCATCCTGATAGACTTTTGCAAGTATAACCAGGAAAACCTGTGCACCCGTGCCAGAGCTGGATCTTGCCAACATGGGAGCAGCTGCTGTATAGCTGAGGTGACAAAACCTGCTTTCTTTGCTAAATAACTTCTGCTGGATGAGTCTCTGTGGGGGTTGGAGTCCCAGCAAGTGAGCTCAGAGATACTCCGTGTCTACTGTAATTCAGGAACCCAGCAGACATCTCCAATGAAGGAACTCAATTTAACATGGGCATTACCTATTAGAGCTGCATCGGGGAATGTCAGCAAAGATGAGTTTGGCTAACATGCCCAGTGACACTTGGTAAAGGGCAATGCAAGATAAGGCAAGATAATAGCTGTGAGAGTGTATCATGTGTCCATGATTGCTTTTGCTAGTTTGGGAAAGGTACCTACATTTTTATGCTAAGATAACAAATGGTTGAGTTCACATTTCCTTTGCTGTTGGTCTTACTCAGATTGGACTAGGTTTTGTGTCTACTGCTGCCTGAAGATTTAGTTATGAAAAAGCTGATGGCACAAGTTTGGATCTTAAGAATAAGTACAGTTCCCACATGAAGCACAAATATTTCAGAGTGTTGCAATTAAAGTACACTAAGGGAACTCAGTGAGCAAACCATTTTTATTAGTATCATTAATTTGCTAGTTTTAGGAGGTAAAAATATGAAATGTGCTTTTTAATGTTTTAACTGCCTTCAGATATATTGCTGTAGGTACATAGAAATGTTAGAATGAACAGAGACTGGAGCTAAGAGGAAGCTGGAAGCCATCTCAAGAGGTCATCTTTACCCATGCTTTTACACCAAAGCAGAATCAGCTATACCCAAAGCATCCCTGGCAGGCATTTGTTTTATCTGCTCTTGAATAACTTCAGGGAAAAGATAGAACTGCTTCCTACGGGAAACTTCTCCAGTCCTTCACTAACCTTAGAAAATTCCCCTTACTTCCTAATGCATTACCTCCTCTGCTATCTACCAGGTGCACTGACAGATTAATCCCAGATTAATCCTTTATTACTTGCAGGATACTTTTTCATTCCACATTATTTCCATTTTTCTTTTCCTTTTTCTTTTTACTTATTTTTATTTTCATGTTTTGGTTGAGTTGGTTTTTTTGTTTTGGTTTGGTTTGGTTTTTGTTGTTATTTTTTCCCCTACCCTTTATTTTTTCTTTTTTGGGTGACATTTTTTAGGTCTCCGACCTTTCGATTCTCATCAATCTTCTAAGACCAAATGTTCCATACTCTTCTTGAAGTCCCATGCCTGAAACCAGATTCTGTATCCCAACTGAGGTATTATGAATAGAAAGATTATTTTCAGTGTTATACATCATATCTTTGTCTATACACCTAAGAGTGATATTAGAGTTTAGGAGCTTTTTCAATTTCCATAATATGCTACAATTGATTAAAATTCACATTGCAACCCACTGTGGTCTTAAGAAAGTGAACACTTGGCCAATTGTTCTCGGTCCTATATGGAGTATTTCTGCCTGACTGAACTGTCTTGCACTTGGGTTTATTGAACAATGCCTTTTTAATTCCAAACTGATGTTCCTTTCTGCAAAGAACACTTTGTATTCTGTTAGTATTCACTGGAGTGCTGTGGCCCACCCTCAGCTTTATGTTGTCTGTAAATTTAGTAAGTGCACACTATTCCAATACCAGGTCTATGAATGCAAGTACAGACAACAGATTCCCCAAAGCCACATTTGAGACATTCTCCAGTGTGATAGAGGACTGCTAATCAGAATTTGCAAGGACAGATCTGTAATAATCCATGAACGTTGCTTAATAGTAAGAGTGTGTGGTGAGCCTACCTTTCAAGGAAAATCTGAAATATCATTCATTTCTCAAACTGATCCTGAACCAAAGCTGTTGTTAAAAAGACACTGATAAGACTCAAACTAAACCAATTCAAACTATTGATTGTTTTCCTAAAGTAGAAATTAACCTTAATTGTTCTGGGCAGCTTTGTGGATCTCAGACTGGAATTAAACAGAAAGATCTCTGATGTAAAGATTTCTGATGTAAACTGACACTTAAAGAACATTGATTTAATTCCCATCATACAACAGCATAACATGGACCATATTTATTTTTCTTGCCAATGGAAAGCCCATCCTAGATCAAGGCAAGCTATAGAATCTATAGAGTTAAGGAGATAGTAGAATGTGCTGTAGCCAAAGACCGGGACAAGCCCAATTTCCTCAGTCACTTTCTTGCCTAAAAGAAGAGATCAGATCACTTCATTCTTTGTTCCCATTTCAGCCAGAGCTTCTCGTGCTTCCCTATTCACAGAAATGGGGGAGAAGATTTCTTCCTTGGGCATATTTTTGTGCTTAAGTGGTAGTATGAAGCTTGCACATGCTCAGGTTTTGTGTCAGAGCACGCTGCTTCATCTGTGGCTAGCACAGCAAAATTGAACTGAAAAAGCAAAAACAAGTACAGCACCTGGTGTTTTTATGTTCTCCCTAAAAAACAAGTATAAATATTTAAGGAAGAGAATTCTGATGCTATTATACTACTTTAAATCATAGATCAAGTTTGAATTTGGGAATTAAAGCAGAGAATGAAAATAGTCCCTTCTTTAGTAGCAGGAGACATGTCAAGCTACCCTTTGAGATAGCGCTTTTACATCTGTGGATAGCGAAACTCAAAGTAGTGGTCTTTAATCCACTGAAGAAAGTACATAGTTGTGCTGGTTTGAGGCTAATTAGAATATTTTAATGAGAGAAATTAGATTATTGACTGTGAAAAGAAAAATATAGTGATGTCTAAGTTTGTTCTGCTGGGACATATGAAATCAAGGACACAAACGTATGAGACCGTCTCTGCCTGGCTTTTGTCCTATTAATTCTTCTGCCTGACCCTGCGTATTTTCCAACTAATCATTCTGCTTCTAGCACCCCTTGCTGACCTTCCCAGAGAGATTCTGAATGCATGTAAGAGAGGTTCTGAGATAAGGGAGAGGGTGGAAAAAAGATGGAGGAGTGGTAGGGAGCTCCTCCTGGACACTCTGACTGCTGGGAGGGGTCTAGTATTTCTGTATCAGCTTTAACTTGTATATAACTATACAAAGTTATAAATATCTGTAATATATTGTATATATGTATGCTTATAAATTGTGCTAAGCTGTGAATATAAAAGCCTTCTTCTTTACCTTCCAACTGGCTGAGTTTACTCTGGGTGAATCCTTGTATGGGCGGGTGAGTGATGCCCAAAACCACTACAATAGCGCATGCGTGTCTGAATGTTGCTGAAGAAGGAACACAGTCCTGAGACTTTCAAACTTTGTGGTGGCTGTGAGACATTGACTTCTTGAATGCAATCATTCACTAATGACCTGGATGAAGGCATGGAGTGCACTGTCAGCAAGTTTGCTGATGACAGCAAGCTGGGTGGAGTGGCTGCCACACCAGAAGGCTGTGCTGCCATTCTGTCATGGGTTTAAAGAGCCAACAGAATGAAGCTCTCAAACGAATTGGAGCAAAACAGAATTACATTTGGAGAGCTGCAGTCAGAAATTACATGGCAGGTCCAAATTCCATAGCGAACCCCCTGACATTTTCCCTCAAACCAAAACTAAATCTATAATTCCCAGTTCTGGCACCCCCCAGCTCAAGAAGGACAGGGAGCTGCTTGAGAGAGTCCAGCGTAGAGCCACAAAAATGATTAAGGAAGTTGAACATCTTCCTTATGAGGAGAGCCTGAGGGAGCTGGGGCTTGTTGGTTTGGAGAGGAGGAGACTAAGGGGTGACCACATTCGTCTTTTTAAATATGTAAGGGGTGAGTGCCAGGAGGATGGAGCCAACCTCTTCTCGGTGATGCCCAGTGACAGGACAAGGGGCAATGGGTGGAAGTTGAAGCATAGGAGGTTCCACGTGAACCTGAGGAGGATTTTTTTCACTGTGAGGGTGACAGAGCACTGGAACAGGCTGCCCAGGGAGGTTTTGGGGTCTGCCTCTCTGGAGATGGTTCTCAAGAACCATCTGGATGCATTCCAGTGTGATCTGCTCTAGGTACTGCTGGTCTGGCAGAAGGACTGGACCTTTTGAGATCCCTTCCAGCCCCTGACATTCTATGATCATGCAAAGAGACTGTGTAGCAGAAAACATCTCTCCCATCTGCCAGTTTCTATTGTTTTGCTAAAGCATAGAAGGAGAGAGAACTCTTAAAGGAGTTAGACAGGTTTGAGTGTCAGGTTTGTGACTCAAATGGGAGTCTTTAATGCTTGTATCAGTACTATGCTGTTTGCTCTTCCATAATTTCACTAACTCTTCCACAGTTGTCACAACTGGCAGTTTGTTTATAATTTATTACCATTTTTTTTTCTCTTATTACTAATTTCATTCTTATTGTTAAGCCTTCATTCTCTTGCCTTTTCCCTGAGGTTCAGACAGAGCTATATTTTCTCATGGGAGATCAGCAAACTGATCCATAAAAATTAAAAATTACCCCAAATTCTAATCTATCTGCTAAGAGACCAATCTGAAACTGCTAGTAGTTTCAGGATGTTTAGAGGTATTGAAATAGTTGGGGTTCAGCTATTTGAGGACAATTTTGCCACCACAGCACTCTCAGTCTTAGTGGATAGAATTATTTTGTAGAATAGTCTTATTAAAAATCAGTCAAATCTAAGCTCTAAAAATCTCCAGATGTGCCCAACAAGCTTTCATTTTCAGAAAGTGTAATCATCATAAGAATGGCACTTGCCAAAATAGAAGCCTTTCCCATGACTAAACCTAGAAAGTTAAAAGAAGAAGAAGAAACAGGTGGAAACCTTGTTTCAAACCCCAGGTAAATTTCCACTCTGGCGGAGAGATGTGGGAAGTTTACATGGAACCTCACTGTTGCTTGTTCCATTTTACCCAAAAGATTCTCAGGCTAAGGAGAGTCAAATCTGGCTTGATCATTTTTTCTCTTGAGGGTGCAATATCTGACAGTGATCAAGAATTTTGCCTTGGTTAAATCAGAATATCTTTAGAAGAGTCCATGGCTGCTGCTCTCTCCCTTGCAAGGATTACATGGTTTCTGGTGAAAAAAAAAAAACCTTTCACACAGACATTCACTCTGTGAAACATCTCACATCTGCAGCAAGGCACAGAAGGGCAGCTGTGTCTCTGCATGGAAACAGGAAAGATTCTCTTCATTTGCAGGCATAGCACACAGTGAACAGACCCCACCTCTTTTCAGTACCATTAGCTACATACCCCCTCAGTAAGTAACGCTAATTTTTACAGGGCTGCCTAATGAAATCAGTGCCCATGCAATGATCCTATGCTTTACAACTGCTGCTAAAGGCTATTTGACCATATTTTCCAAAGGTCAGTTCACAATCATAGCTGAAAGAAAAAGGCACCAGAGTAATTTGCTCTGTCCAATAAGGATTATGGTGACCTACCTTTTAAGAGGTTTTTAACCTGTTTATTGGTGATATGCCTTAAGAAATCTTTAAGGAGAGGTGCTTTTACACTGATGCAAAGAATACCAGCTTTTTTGCATGATGTGCTTTCAATTGCAATTAAGTGATGCCTGTTTTTTTTTTACTGAGTTGGGTTAAAATAAGTGATTCCTTCTTTACAGAAAATAAATATACAGCAGCAATTGCAATAAAAGTCAACTGCTGTTTCTGCTGGGGGAAGATGCTGTTGGGGGAAACTGTGTTGCTGAGCAACCAAGCCTCTGCAGAAGCCCCAGCACCCGGATGAGCAGCTATACTCAAACCCAAGCAGGAGCAATTCAGCAGTTACTCGTAAATTAAGTTTTGATAATGACCCATGGTAAAAAGACAGTATAACTTTAGAAAAGATTCTGCCCATCCTTATAGATTTTCTTAGAGTAAAATCTTCAGAAAGGATTTTAACCCCTTTTACTAGAGCATGCGACAGCCCAGACACACAATTACTAACTAAATTCATCACTACTGGCATTAAAGCTGGAGAATCACAGAATGGTAGAGGCTGGAAGGAACTCTGGAGATCATCTAGTACGGTCACCCCTCCTAACCTCTCACTTCTCCAATACACATCCCTGGGCATTCAGGTAAACCACCCAGGATATGCTTGCACCACACCTCCTGAGTGGCTGTCCTCTCCAGGGAGCAAAGGTGATTTTTGTTGATTTACATCAACATAGTGTGGCTAGCAGGAGCAGG